>SEYY01019064.1:10000-15000 GCA_009176605.1 Armadillidium nasatum | reverse complement strand
TTTATATATCCAGAAAGGATCTTTTTTTATTATTTGCATTCAATCAGGGACACCATTAGCCTGTAAGTTGTTGCCAACTATTTTTTACACCAATAATAATAATAAATAATAATAATAATAATAATAATAATAATAATAATAATAATAATAATAAATTAATTAATTAAGTGCTTTCATGCAAATGAAAGAAATTATGAGAAGAATTAACCTATACCTTTAAATTTGAATAATAAAATGATTTAATTTTATTATTATATAACAACTAATGAGTAGTCCATTACAAATTCCTTTATTGTTAATATCGTCATTTTTTATACATTATTACAAGCTTTACTTCATTTTCTGTTCACTATTTGTCTTAAAAATTTTTTTTTTTTTTTTTTTTTTTTTTTGTGCTAGACCAAATGTTGATCAAATCCTACGTTGTAACTGAGCTTGTTGGACAGGGACAGAAATAAATTTCCATATATAAAAAATCTGATAAACCCTCGAGCTTAAAATTCATCTTTTTTATTTCATTTTTACATGATTTCACTAATTAAAAAAAAATTCCTGTCTACAAATCTGACTAGGGAAAGGTATCCAATGTCACAGCTATGTACAGCATATAATCTAATTCACATTCCACTCAACACTTTTACATACACAAATACAAATAATCAATGAATCATACAATTTACTAATTACACTGGTCTGCATTTGAAAAATAATTTTAAGACGTTTAAGGTTTCTCAACGATTCTGATTTTTTTATTTTTTTATTTTTTTTGCATGCTGAATTTATAAATGAATCCCATTTTCGTCAGTCAAGTTTAGTTTTTGAGTCATCTCAATTTTAAGAAACATTAATAAAACCATTTTCTTTTACATATTTTACATTCGATAGCGGTCTTATATATATATATATATATATATATATATAATATATATTTATATATATATATAATATATATATATATATATATAATATATATTATATATATATATATATATTTTAATATATATATATATTTGTTTAGTGCACATGTATATGTTATTCTATCAACTTGAATGTTTGTATACATTTGGAATGGTTATGTAATTTCTGTAAATGTACGCTAGTACCATATTTACTATACGGAATGTTTATTCATAAAATTGAATTGTTTTTTTTAATTGGCACATATTGATTGCAATTGCATTTCTTTCTCAATAACTGCGGGCATAATTCGAAAAAATAAGAAACACCAAAAGTATCCGGATGGAATTTCTGGACCAGGAATTCCAAATCTATCTCCGCTTCAACATTTGGGAACAGACTCACCGTCTGATGCCGATGAACACATGGTAGGTCAACCTCTGGATAACATCAGTACATATCAACCTACGGGCGAGAAAAATCAACCTAAACCCTTAACCCAAGCGGAGTTAAGCGATTTAACACGAGATTTGTGTTTGTCTAAAGAATCAGCGCAGTTGCTATGGTCACGACTTCGCGAAAAGAATTTATTAGCTCCTTGAACTACATTTTCATGGTACCGCAGTCGTGACGCAGAAATGCGACAATATGTTTCCTATGTCTGTGGGATAGCTGAGCAGACAAACAGAACTATTATAAAACGAGACAGGCCAGTAAAGTCATGTTTGAAACACGATTCCTGCAAAGTTGTGTTCAACGCTCTAGTGAATAGAAGGAAGGTTCTACTTATGGAAAACTTTGTCAAAGTACTGAATGTAGAGGGTATACAGCTTTTATTTATTATTTATATTAGTTCACAAAATATTCTAAAATGGCACATAAAAGCAGTTTAGGTAACTTTTTTATTCAAGTTTCCATGAATTTCAAAATATATATCGAAAAAAAAAAAAAAAAATAAAGCCTTTAAAACTAACTGACCTTTTTTTCCAAACACTGTCTTTCCTAAACCTGATATATATATATATATATATATATATATATATATATATATATATATATATATATATATATATATATATATATATATATATATATATATATATATATATATATATATATATATTTAAAAAAAGGTGCCACAAACTCCTGAAGGGAAAGGTCGCAATTTTCTTACGTTTTCCACCTGACAACTTGTTTTTTTTTTTTTTTTGTTTTTTTAAATAAAAATCTCTCTCTCTCTCTCTCTCTCTCTCTCTCTCTCTCTCTCTCTCTCTCTCTCTCTCTCTCTCTCTCTCTCTCTCTCTCTCTCTCTCTCTCTCTCTCTCTCTCTCTCTCTCTCTCTCTCTCTCTCTCTCTCTCTCTCTCTCTCTCTCTCTCTCTCTCTCTCTCTCTCTCTCTCTCTCTCTCTCTCTCTCTCTCTCTCTCTCTCTCTCTCTCTCTCTCTCTCTCTCTCTCTCTCTCTCTCTCTCTCTCTCTCTCTCTCTCTCTCGCCGCTCTCCCTTTCCTGAACGCATTTTAATCTTTTGATGTTGTGAAAAATGCCACAAAAACGTTATACAAACAAAGAGATGGGTTGTCACAGTGCGAAAGAAAGAAAGAAAGAAAGAAAGAAGAAAAAAAAGTGAAATCTGTAATCATGAAAAGAATTGCTGTGAGAAAATACTTCCTTGTCAGAGAGTTTGGAGGAGTTTGATAAATCGACGAAAACTCTTATCGAACTTTGAAGTTAAATTTCTCATGTGAATAAATCAATTTAAAAAATATATATATATAAAATAAAAAAATTCACAACACACGAATTCTAATAAATAAATAAAATAAATTTTTTTTTCCAATCCCTTGGCATATTAACAACGGGAAATAAAACATATATAAAGAGAAAACAGCAAATAATAATAATAATAATAATAATAATAATAATTATAATAATTATAATAATAATAATAATAATAATAATAATAATAATAATAATAATAATAATAATAATAATAATAATAATAATAATAACAATAATAACGAAGAAAACTTTAGACAAACAACAAGCAAAATAACGTTAATGTTACAAAGATCTATTCGTAAAAGCAAGTTAGGAGAATAATTTCTCCGTAATTCCTTTTGTTTTAAAAGAAAAAATCTTTCCGCTTGAGGATATAATCCCTCTTTAACGAGAAAGGTTCGACTGCAAAGTCGCCGTTCCTTCTTCACTTTACATCAAACGAAAAAGTCTTTCAAATGATCAAATTTATCCTATTAATCCCCCGATTATAAATGAATTTATGAATATAATAAATTCAATGACTTTATACTCGAGGCAACAAATTATAAAGATAAAATTAATATCGTGCAACGAAAAAGAGAAAGGACTACAAAAAAAATAAAATAAAAAAAATAAGCGATATCAAGTAGCGAGATCGGTTGCCATGGCAACTCAAGTGATAAAGCAAGCAAACACATGATCCAATTAATAAGTCACTTTACAATAATTTCTCGTTCAATAATTTACGGCGTAAGAGATTTTCCCCTTAAGATATATGACGATGAAGTCGGGACGCAGATATTTAATTAATGGAAAGGAAAATTCATCAAGACAACAGGAATGGATAAACAACGAGGAGGGCTTTTGATTCTGTGCCATTCAAAACGAAGAACAAGAGAGAACGTCATATACTTAATAATGGTATACTGCAAAAATTGTCCTAACGAATAGTTGGGATAAGTGGCAAAAATGTCACAGTAAAATTTTCAATAGAAAAAAAAAAAAACATGTTAAGCATAAGAAAATCGCTTCATCGATTTATTTTCAAATAAGAAAATAAATGAAAAAATTTGTGGTTACATTTTTGTCATTTGTCCCACCGATTCGTTTGGACAATTTATGCAGTTAATATATTAACTATAATGAAACGGGCAAGAAATATGAGAAGAACTCATTATGAAACACTGAATTAAGAAATTTTGTCTGTCAGTAAATTACTAACAACAGTTATTTGGAAGAGACTCAACGAATGCAAAATAAATATTAAAATAAAATCATAATCCTAAAAATCAGAATAAGCAAAGATGAAACTCACTTTCTAAATGTCCAAAAACGTAAAATTCGTTTTCATTACATTCTCTCTCGTTCTTTTTCTTCATGCCAAATAAAAATAATAATAATAATAATAATAATAATAAAATAATAATATAATAATAATAATAATAATAATAAAATAAATACTTTGAGTACAATATTTTGAGTACAATATTTGAGTAAAATGATTTGAAAAGGACAAACTATTGGACGTATGTACAAGTTTGGCGAGAAAAAATTTCCTTTGATTGGATGGATACGAGTATAAAGTTTTTTATTTTTTATTTTTTTTATTTCCTTTGACGAAATGAAAAAACTAAAAAAACATAAAATATATATATATATATAAATATATATATATATATATATATATATATATATATATATATATATATATATATATATATATATATATATATATATATATATATATATATATATATATATATATATATATATATATATATATATATATATATATATATATATATATATATATATATATATATATATTATATATATATATATATATTATATATATATATATATATATATATATATATATATATATATATGCGTGTGTGTATGTGTGCATGTGAGTTTGTCAGTATGCTATGTTGAGCGTGTATTGTGTGTGAGTGAGTGTGTAAGTATGTGAGTGTGTGAGAGTGTGTGTGTGTGTCTGTGTGAGAGTGTGTGTGCGTGTGCGCGCGTCCGTAATGCTCTAGTTTTATCTGCATAAATTTCATTCAGCATAAATTCCATTTATTTTGTCATTTATTTACGCATATTCTCTATAAAAGAGAACTATGAATTAAATAGCGAAAGAACAAAACAAAAAAAATAAAAAATAAAAAATAAAAAAAAAAGCAAAAAAATAAAAAATAAAAAAAAACGAATCTACATTTCACAGAGTGATTTGAGAGTCAGCAATCAATTTCATAGGAGAGTGCTTTCCATATTGATGGAAATTATAGCACAGTTACATAAAAAGTTACAGAATGGCCAGAGAAAGACTAAATCAAATAAAAAC
>SEYY01019064.1:0-2500 GCA_009176605.1 Armadillidium nasatum | reverse complement strand
TACATGTTAGAGGAGCACAGCGGTTAAGTCTGGGGTCGGAGAGTTGGACAGAGAAAAGATGAGACTGTGTAGAAAGCAGTGTCGCACGAGCCCTTCTCAATGGAGGAGGTATGCGACGTGAGAGTTCAGAAGAGCAATGTCGGTTGATATAGCGATAGTATAGAAAAAGTGACGCAACAATTCGACGGGAAGAAAGAGATTGGAGAGAGTAAGTAAGAGCAAAAGAGTTTATAAGATGAAATGCCCTAGACTACACCTTTTCGAGAAGAGCTGTATGTGTGGAACCACCCCAGATGTGCGAGGCGTACCCCTTACAGGGGCGAACAATACCCCTATACAAAGCAAGCAACTGGGATGGCGTAAAAAAAAACGACGAAGGAGCCTCAGAACACCTAACCTCCTAGAAGCTTGTTTAGTGAGAGAAATAATGTGATCTTTCCAAGAAAGATCACTAGAAAAACAAACACCGAGAATATTGAGGACAGATGAAGGTTTGAGTTGAAATTTTTCGATGAAGGTATCATAGTTGTGTGGAAGATTGTGTCGAGTAGAAAGATGGAGAATTGAGTTTTTGAGGCTTTGAAAGCGATTATGCTTTCTCTCTCCCACTTTGAAATACGAGAAAGATCAGAGGTCAGTTGCTCCAAGGCCATCCTTCTTGAATCTATCAACTGTTGTTGGGAGGGACGTCTTTCAAATTGAAAGGAGTAATGAAGGGTGGAGTCATTGGCATAGGAGGTATAGGAGACGAAGTAATAGAGAGAAGATCATTCATTATTAAAAATTAGGAAAAGAGTTGGAGATACAACAGATCCTTGAGGAACACCACTATTTATAGATTTATAAGAAGAACGGTGGCCGTCAACAATAGCTGCTATAGAACGACCGGAAAGGAAATTAGAGAAAAGGTTACAGAGAGAAGGATAGATTCCGAAAGAGGGAAGTTTGGAAATCAAAGCTTTGTGCCAGACTCTATCGAAGGATTCGATATGTCTAGCGCCACAGCGAAAGATCACCGAAACCCCGAAGAGCGGAGGATCAAGAGTCAGAAAGTAGGGAAAGAAGATCATCAGTAGAAAGTTCTTTACGAAAATCATTCTGGCGATCAGAGATAAGATTAGAAGAATTAAGGTGTTTCCAAATTTCCTGTTAAGGAATTTTTTTCGGAGAAAATCCATATAATCATTAATTTAAGTGAATTTTGGCTATTCTACGCCTTTCATATAATTAAATAAACCTCAATTAAATTTATATCTAATTTTTTTGAAGTAAAATTTCAGTGCTTTTGACCTCTTTACAAATTTTAGGCAACCCCGGCCAGAACCCGGCCAACCCCCGGCCCCGGCCCCGGCCAAATTTGGGTGACCCCGGCCCCGGCCCCGCCCCGGCCAAATTCCAGCCCCGGTCGGTTCCTATATATATATATATATATATATAATATATATATATATATATATATAATATATATTATATATATATATATATATATATATATAAAAGAAACGAGAGGGACGAAAATACGAGTGACTCGAAACAATTTTTTCTTTTTTTTCCAAATACCTGTCAGAGAGAAATCCTGATCCGCTTACATCAAAGTCGACTATCGCTCACTCTCTCGTGTTTCGTTCGGCCTCGGTCGGTTTTACTCGGCCTGTGTCGGCCCTTTGGTTCATTCGAAAGGAAACTTCGCTTCAAAGCTTCCCCTTCACAAAATGTTTTACAAAAATGCATCTCTAATTAATTTATTTTAAAGAGAAACGAGTAAAACCAACATTTACGTCTAAATACAAAATACTAAATAACTACTATATATATATATATATATATATATATATATATATATATATATATATATATATATTATATAATATATATTATATATATATATCATAGTTTAATTATATGCATGTATTTGATCTGCGAGAGAGTTAGCAGACCTTAATTGTTGACCTATATATATATATATATATATATATATATATATATATTTATATATATATATATATAAAAATATATAAAATATGTGTGTGTGTGTGTGTGTGTGTGTGTGTGTGTGTGTGTGTGTGTGTGTGTGTGTGTGTGTGAGTGGGTGTGGGTTTGTGTGCGTGAGTGTGCTTATGCATGTTCAAATGTGTGAATGTATGCGAGCAGTACAGAAACCACTTTGATTTCGATTATTATCCTAACAATATCAATATTTTATCCAAAAACTTTTTTATTTATTTTACTTTTATACTGGAAAAAAGGAAAATAACAATTATTATTATTATTATTATTATTATTATTATTATTATTATTATTATTATTATAAGACCTAAAAGATGTGCAATAATATCACCAGAAGAACTATGAAAGAAAATAATAATAACAACAGATTGCCCGACTACCAAACTACAAACACCAACAAAAACAATTTTTTAGCCTTGTCTCCTCCCCCCCCCCCAAATATCCCTCCCTTAAAACCACAGAGAAATAAAACAAGGGAGTTCGGAGCCAAGAA
>SEYY01019063.1:7500-20000 GCA_009176605.1 Armadillidium nasatum | reverse complement strand
TATATATATATATATAACTGCTTTTATGAAAGAAAAGACAAATATTTAACCATATCCAATAATTTCCAAAAATAATTTAATAACATTATTCACACTGAAATAGTTTTCGTAATTGATCATATTTTTGAAATTCCGTTTCTTTTTTATACTAAAAGAAATTAAAGGAAAAAATAAAAAGATATCCTAAATTGCATACTTTATCTTCATAGAAAATCCCCTTTAAAAAACTGAAGTAAATTTTCTATTAGCTTTCCAAAATTGCTCGCACTCAATATAATTTGACTGACTTATTTTGACATAGAAACTGAAAACATGAGTTTCCTAATCGGAGAAAGAAGTGCTTTGTTACTATGTCAGGAACTTATTTCTGTTGATAAAATGGATTCTCATTAACGTCTATAATTTATCATTCGCTGAATTATATATATATATATATATATATATATATATATATATATATATATATATATATATATATATATATATATATATATATATATATATATATATATATATATATATATATATATATATATATATATATATATATATATATATATATATATATATATATATATATATATATATATATATATATATATATATATATATATATATATATATATATATATATATATATATATATATATATATATATATATATATATATATATATATATATATATATATTTTTTTTTATTTTTTTTTTTTTTTTTTTTTTTTTATTTCTCCTCTGGTGGGCAAAGGCCGGCGGCCTAACAAATTCCACCAGAGTTTGAGGAATATTCCGGATCCAGATCACTAATGGCCAACGTGACCCCATATACGGCGTTTAAAAGTGTGCAAGTCAAAGAAAGTTGGGAAACCAGATAAAGGGAGTGTGTGTGTGTGTGTGTAATATTAAAAATATTAAAGCCATAATTAGTAAAACAAATTATAAAGAACATTTATACTAAAGAAATTCAGTTAAAAGACTCAAGAAAATATATAGTAAATTTAAAATGGTAAAAGTTTACTTAAGTTAAAACAATACTTATCTAAAAATGACGTACTTCACTGACAATATAAATAATCTATAATTAATTAAAAACTCTAAGAGATTAAAACACTATACACTTAAAGGAAATTTAAAAACATAAAACACATTTAAAACTATAAAAAAAACACAAATACAAACACTAGCATTGGAGCACCAACAGACACATTCTTCCACTAAGAGAGCTAAACTATATATATATATATATATATATATATATATATATATATATATATATATATATATATATATATATATATATATATATATATATATATATATATATATATATATATATATATATATATATATATATATATATAAATTTCTGGCCTCTTTTCAAAAATATCTCTAACAACTTCTGTAAATCTGCCTTTCCTCCTCTTATTCGCTCTGATGGTTCTGTTGCTAATACTCCTTCTGAAAAGGCTAATTTCTTCGGCCTCCTTTTTTCATCTAATTCCACCCTGCTCGATTCTGACATCCCTCCTCCTACTCCTTACTCCTTCTCCTCTCAGGTGTCCCTTGTCTCTGCCTGTAATTACTCATGATCAGGTGCATGGGATCCTGAAATCTATGAACGTTAGGAAGGCCAGTGGCCCGGATGGCATTCCCCCTCGTGTTCTGAGGGAGTGTGCTTCCGAGTTAGCGCCTGTCCTCGTTCAGCTCTACTCTCTATGCCTTAATACTAATACTTTTCCTCAATGCTGGAAGCATGCGCTTGTTCAACCGGTCCCGAAAAAAGGTAGTCGCTCTGACCCTTCTAACTATCGACCTATAGCTCTCACCTGTGTTCTATCTAAAATTTTTGAAACTCTTCTCAACTCTCATTTCCTGGATCTTTTGGAGTCTCATTCTCTTCTTTCTGATCACCAGTATGGCTTTCGACGCTCGAGGTCAACTAGTGACATACTTTCCTATCTTACTGATCTATGGTCCTCTGCCCTTAGGGACTTTGGGGAGTCTTGTGTTGTGGCGCTTGACATATCCAAGGCTTTTGACCGGGTGTGGCATGCGTCACTGCTCTCCAAGCTCCCTCCTTTGGGTTTCCTCCTTCTCTTTGCTTACTATTGTCTAGTTTTCTCTCAGATCGTTCCATTTCGGCAGTTGTAGATGGAGCGACCTCTTCCTCCTTTTCTGTCAACTGTGGTGTTCCTCAGGGTTCTGTTTTATCTCCAACCTTATTCTTACTTTTCATTAACGATCTTCTCCACTGCACTTCTAACTCTGTTCACTCTTATGCTGATGATTCAACTCTGCATTCATTCTTCTACTCATTTCAAATCTGCTCCCTCTTTTGCTTCTAGACTTGCTTCTCGTCTTCAACTTTCCGATTCCATTCTTGCCGATCTGGATGGGATTTCCCGGTGGGGTCATAGCAACCTTGTAAAATTCAAATCTTTAAAAACTCAACTTCCTCACATCTCCCTCTCAAAAACACCTCCTAACTTTCCTATCCACTTCGATGACTTTCCCGTCTCACCTGTAAATAACATTAACATTCTTGGTCTAAACATAAACAACAAACTGTCTTGGAATTACATATTACAATGGTTGCTAAAGCGGCCTCTAAGAAGCTGGGAGTCCTGTTCAGATTGCGAGAATTTTTTTCTTCTGAGCAGTTACTCCAAATATATAAGGGTCTTATTCGTCCTTGTATGGAGTACTGTTCTCACATTTGGGTTGGCTCCGGCTCCTTCTCTCTTCTGGATAGGGTTGAGTCAAAAGCTAAGAGATTAATAAACTGTCCCCTACTTTCAAACTCACTTGACCCTCTGTCTCTGCGACGTGACGTTGGCGCGCTATCTCTTTTCTACAGGTACTACAATGGCAGGTGCTCGAGGGAATTGGCCTCTCGCATTCCTCCACCATTGCGTCGTCCTCGTTGCACAAGGGGTGCCCTGCTTTCGCACCAATTTTGTGTGGACGTAGGAAATCCCAGGCTAGCCCGTTGTGGTACTTCCTTCTTTCCAGCCACCTCTATTCTGTGGAACTCTCTACCATCATTTATTTTTCCTCCTGTATTTAATCTTCCACTCTTCAAGGCTTCCGTCTGCGCCCACCTGAGGGCTGTGCGTTAGGTGTGTGTGTGTGTGTGTGTTTGAATGAGCTTTGTGCATGTGTGTGTGCCCCCTTCTTGAAAAGGGCTCTGCCCGTGAGTGGTGGCGTTCTGTAAATATATATATATATATATATATATATATATATATATATATATATATATATATATATATATATATATATATATATATATATATATATATATATATATATATATTTATATATATTTATATATCAAAAATAGCAGAGCAAGAAATGAATGCAACATTTTTTTTTAACAATTAAGATAATTATAATTCAGTTAATCTCAACGTTTCGGTCTGTGCTATGTTTTCCACATGTACCAAGACTCTAGGTTTTTCTGTCATATAGATCTTTAAAACAGAAACTTGTGAAGTATAGCTTTTATTTAAGGAATGCAGCGTTCAATTCTTACTTTGAAAACATTTTTCATGATTTTTACTGGTCCCTAATATCTTTTGATCAGCCCATTCCTTCCCAAAATGAGGGACCAACTTTTTCCCAACAGAACCTTCTAGATCCTCCTGTAGACAATTCTTCCATTTCAGACTACAATTCCTTTAAAATCGCCTCAGGGTTCGTCTCATCAGGTTTCTCAAATTTCTCATCGTCATTGTTTTCGCTATCCCCCTGTCCCTTTCTTTTAATAGCGATCTCTTCCTCGCCACCAGAAGGACTCGATGGTGAGCTTGATGAGGAGCTTAATCGAGACGAGGGTGAACTAGAAGAAATTAATGTAACATTAGAATCTCCAGCCGACACACTCTTTTCTGGTCTTAATTAACTCACAACTAATTTTAAAGTCACTAATTCCTTTTGAGGGCGTTATAGATTGACTTTGAGTGGTCGTATGCTTGTCTTCTTCTATTTCAATCTTTATAATTTCTTTCATAAAAGAGCTTATGTTGTCATCTCCGAATTTAGGACTAACATTTATTTCAAATTTCTTCTTATCCCTCATTTCTTGTTCATTTGAAATATTATTGCCCTGATTTTCAACATAATAATTTTTTTCATTTGAAATATTATTACCTTGATTTCCAAAATGTCTCTTTTTGATGTCTTTAAAGTTATGTTCATCCTGAGATGAAGACGTTTGAGAATCTTTTCCACAATCCATCCATGGATTTTTAACAGCTTTCTCCTCATTACATGAGAAGTGATCACTCTTCTTCGCCACAGGAAAATCATATTTATGCATTTTGTTCTTTGAGACAGTTGATTTTCCATTGAACGCATTAGATTCAATTTTACTTTCAGATTCGAATTCTGACTTTCCTATTCTTGGTCGCCTAGCTTGGGATTCCTTTTCGGAGGAAATAGTTATCTGAATTGAAAACCCTTTCTTTTCAGTCCCCCCGTGTGTCTGTTCTTTCCCATTCTGTAGTTGGAGTTCCACTTCGCTCGACTTCTCTCTCTTTATTCCAGTTGGATTTTAATTGTAAAATATTTCCTTCCAAAACTTTAATTATCTCTTCTTTACATTTAATCTCTTCTACAAACTCAGTACAATTTTTTGAGATAACTTTATCTCCTCTTGCCTTTGCAAATTTGCATAAGCTTTCACTCTTTTTCACTTAAAGGAAGATAAAATTTTCTTTCTATTCGATATCGTTGGGGGCTCTTGCTCCTGGGACATGCCGAATAATTAAGCCGTAAATAACGTCTTGTGCAGCTAAGGATTCGACTTCCCCTTCATAGTATTGAACTGTTACCCTGATATAAGTGATGGGAACATCTCTAATTTTCAATGAGCAGCAATTTCTTTCTTTTACCTGTGAGTTGGTTTTCTTTGACGAACTATCTTTTTACATTTACGCTGTTGCACCCTGTGTCGTGCAATACTTTTCCGGGCTACCCCTTTATTAACCCTTCTAATAAAGGCATGGTGCTGGATAGTCTTATCCGCGTCTCCTTGTTGAGTTCTTACAAAAGCCATCTTTATGAAAGATATTGCTTTACCGCAAGCTAAAATAATTCTATTTCCTTCTAAGCAACTCGATATTTCTTTATCGTTCGCGAGTTCGATTCCTTCCTTTGATAAGTAAGCAGCCACTCTTAAACGTTCATCTTCTCTTATAAGTCCGTCGTTTGTAGTTAAAAACTCTAAATTTTCTTCTCTCCAGCTATTAGGACTGGTTCGATTTTCGTAAGGGCACCATTGATGGTTTGATGTTTTCTTTTCAAAGTTGTTTTTGTTTCTGGATTGACCTTGATATTCAGATATCTGTGCCTTTTTTCCTCACTTGTAACATATGACTGACCATTTTCCTTTTATTACATAAGTATTGCGTTTTTAACGCTATCTTTGTTTCCTTTTATATGTATTTCATTCTTGTTGTCAACCGATTTCTGTTGCGAGATGTGAGATAATTTTTTGTTTCTTGACCCAATAGATTAACGTCATTGATGTTTCTTTCCCGTAACAATATGGTTATATCGCGCGGGTACGAATTCATGAATTGTTCTGACAATACTAAGTCTGAAAAACTCTCAAAAGTTTTTGACTCGAGGGATAATTTCGTCTATTTATTTAGGTAATTACGGAGTCATTCGATGAATTGCGTTTGTCTTTCGTCGTCTAGAGGTTTTAAATTCCTAAATCGTGACCTGCAACCTTCATCAGTCAGATTATAGCTTTTATTTATGCTCTCTGAGCTTAACTTTAAGAAGGCGTAAGGTAAATAGGAACATACGAAAATAGAGACAGTCAGAAGCCACAAGGGCCTATCGAGACTGTTCCAGTCCAAACAAATAATAGCAATATCAATACTAATACATGCACGAAAGACTAGGTCTATCCTATCCCTAGTTATCAATACATTCATGCAAAGATAAAAATAAAAATAAGGCCAATTATACATGCAATATTAAATGAACCATCACCCACTACAAAAAAAAATGCCTGTTAGGCTTAGTCATAGGCCGATCTAAAAATTCATATATACCCGCCAATTTGGCTTGGTCAAGTTATGCTATATAATACCTAAACTATCCATATATCTATCTAGCCCCTTTTAAAATTTGATAAGAGAATCACAGTCAACAATCTCCTGTGGCAAGCCATTCCAAAAATTAACAACTCTATTACTGAAAGAATATTTTCTTAGATCGAGATGGCATGGCTTCTTTTTAATTTTCTTATTATGTCCTCTAGTTACTCTTCCACGGTCCACTACAAGCCTCTACCTCTTACACCTTCAACTTCCGATATAAACACGTTTTTAGCCAATCTCCCATCATTCATCCTACAAACATGCCCAAACCACCTCAGCATGTTCTGCTCAGCTCTCTCAACCATACACCTTCCCCAAGCACATTGCTCCTTTATTCTCACATTCCTGACTCTATCACTTCTACTTACACCACATATCGCTCTCAGACCTTTCATATCGAAAACCTCAACCATTATTCTTTTTCTCGCATTCAACCACCACACCCCGCTCCCATACATAACAACCGGAACACAGCATCCCTCAAACATTTTCTTCTTCCCTTCTCTTGTCAACCTTCCTCTCTTCCAAATATACCTCAAGTCTCCCAACACCTTCTCCCCTTATCTTATTCTATACTCTACTTCATTTCCCCCCTCAACATTCACACCCAGATATTAAAAAGAAAAATTAACCCATTCCATCCTCTCCATCCCAACCTTAATTAGCAGTTCATCTTCCCCACCTAAAACTCTCTCTTCACTCTCCCCATTTTTCATCCATAATATATATATATATATATATATATATATATATATATATATATATATATATATATATATATATATATATATATATATATATATATATATATATATATATATATATATATATGTAGTTCTCATGATTCAGCTGGTGAACTTGCCTACGATTTTTCTATCCAAGACAACCTTGACCAGCTTTGCAGCACCCTACTCACATCCACTCCTATCGCATCCTAATTCTATCCACTCCTTTGCCAAAGACTCCATCCTTCATTATTTTTTTCAGTTTGAAACCCCCCCCACCCCACCTCACAACAGAAGTTAATGGACGAAATGAGGGTAGCCATGGAGCAGCTGACTTCTGACCTATCTCGCATTTCAAATTGGGACAGAGCATGGTAGTTTTCAATGCCTCAAAAACTCAATTGCTCCAACTCTCTACTCGACACAATCTTCCACATAACTATGATACCTTCTTCGAAAACACAAAACTCAAACCTTTGTCTCTCATTAATATTCTTGGTGTTTCTTTTTCTCGTGATCTTTCTTGGAAAGATCACATTACTTCTCTTTCTAAACAAGCTTCTAAGAGGTTGGGTGTTAATAATAATAATAATAATAATAATAATAATAATAATAATAATAATATAGCAATAATAATAATAATAGTAATAATAATATTAATAATAATAATAATATATAATAATAATAATAATAATAATAATAATAATAATAATAATAATAATAATAATAATAATAATAATAATAATAATAATAATAAGGGATCAATAAGAATTAATGTATATTTTTTTAATTTTGCGGGCGTATGCTTTTATTGATCTTTCAATTTTTATGTCGTTAGGGAGATTATTGAATAGGATGGTGGAGGCGTAGCTGACAGCTTGACTTGCTTTGATAAGCCTATAGAAAGGGGTTTGCAGGTTTGTATTATTTCTTAAGATTATTCCTCTCTCAGTTTGATTGTTGTGATGGTTAGTTATTAGGAATTCACATGTGTTATTGTTTATTACTTTGTGTATTTCCTTTAGGAGTGAGAGGTTTAGAAGGTGATCAAATTGCAGCATGTTGAGTTTTTTGAATAAAGGTGGTGTATGACTATAAAAATCTCTGCTGCCACTAAGTAGTCTTATGATTCGTTTTTGCATTGTTATGATTTGATGTGTGTTAGATTTGGTTGTTGTTCCATATACAGGTAGGCAGTACAGTAAGTAGGGGTGAATGTGTGCAAAATATATTTTTTGTAGAACATTCAGTGGAATGGATTTAGCTAATTTAACAAGGATGTACATATACTTTGCGAGTTTATTTACTAATGTGTTTATGTGTTCTTTAAATGTCAGCTTGTCATCTACTATGACTCCCAGGATTTTTGCGGTATTTGACCGGGTTAGCTCAATATCTTTTAGCTTGATTTTAAAATTATCTCCAATGTTTTTATTTGCTTATTATAATGTAAGAGGTTTTTTGTATGTTTAATGATAGTTTATTTGCGTCGACCCATCTCATGATGTTTGTTAAAGAGGTTTCAACTTTTTTGGATAGTGTTTCGGGTTTTTTGTCATTGATCAATATAGATATATCATCTGCGAACGATACTGAGAAAGAGTTATGTTAGTTTATTAAGTCGATTGTATATATTGAAAACAGAAGTGGTGCAAGTATGGAACCCTGTGGAACGCCAGTTTTTATTTGTTGCGTGTTAGAAAGTATATCATCTAGCTTTACGAATTGTTGTCTACCTTTGAGGTAGGTTACAAACCACTGCAAGTTTAGGCCATCGAAACCCAGTCTTTTTAGTTTAGATAATAAGATATCGTGGTCTATTGTGTCAAACGCTTTGGTGAAGTCTAGTAGCAGAAGGGCGGAGGAGTCTTTATTTTCTAAATTTTTGTAAAGTTTTTCGGTCAGACAGATGAGTGCGTCCGAGGTTGAACGGCCTTTTCTGAAGCCGAACTGGAAATCGCTAAGTAGTGAATTGGAATTAAGATATTCAGTCAGCTGCTGAAATATTATTTTTTCGAATATTTTGCTAATCGTGTGAGTAATGGAAATTGGTCTATAGTTCTTAGGGAGGGAGGGATCATCTTTCTTAAAAATGAGAGTCACGCGGGAAATTTTGAGGGTAGAGGGGAAAGTGCCGGAGAGGATTGAAGACATTGAATAAGTGAGCTAGTGGTGCGGAAATGATGTCAGCCACGAGTTTGTATTTGTGATTTGGGACGCTCAAAATATCGCATTTTTTATTTTGTAAGCCAGCTATTATATTTTGGACATCTAATGGGGTAATGTTTTCGAATGCGAAGTGTGAGTTGCACTGAGGTAGAAATGTATCAGGGTTTGTTTGGCTTGCTGAACTATTTGATATAATATCGGTTCCAATATTGATAAAATAATTGTTGAGTAAGTCTGCGATTTTCTTTTGGTCTGTTGAGACTTCCCCATTTATTGTTAGTTGGTTTATTTTGTGGGTTTGCTCCTTTTTTATATTGATTAGATTGTTTACAAGGCTCCAAGTTGCTTTTGAATTATTGTTTACCTCGCAGAATTTATTAGTGTAATATTTTCTTTTCGCCTTTTTTAATAGTGCTTTTAATTGATTGTTATAATTGTTATATAATTGAAGGAAGATGATGCCTCGTTTGTAATTACGGTAGAGTTTGTGTTTTTGATCAATTGAAATTAGTAACCCTGGTGTTAACCATGGGTTTTGTACCCTTTTACTGCCTAGCTGCTTTGTTTTAATTTGGAAGGTCTCATGATAACAACTATATATTTGATTGAGAAAGGTACTGAATCTTGAGTCTATGTCGAATTGTTCATTGTATATAGAAGAAAAGTCAATTTCTTTTATTTTATCTATGAAAATTCCATTGTTAGTTTCATTTTCTTCTCTGTATTTGATGGTTGTTAGGTTACTGGTTTTATTTATGTTCCATTGAACAAGGCAAGGAAAGTGATCTGTAAGATCAGTCTGGATGATAAAAGAATTAATATTGCAATTTAAGTTTCCCCAGATGTGATCTAATAGGGTGGGATTTCTGTTTTCCATATTGTTAGGCCTAGTGGGCTGAGTTATATAATTTACAAACCCGTGTGATGTCATAAGGTTCTGCAAAGGGCTGGCTCCTAATGAGAGGTTTTTGCTCAACATATCTATATTGAAGTCTCCAGCAATCAGAGCATTTGAGTTAATTAGGCGTGTTTGAACTATGGTGTTCAGAGTGTGTATAAAATCATTTCTTGAAGAGTTAGGTGGTCTGTATATTCCTACTATATTTAGTTTGATTTGCTTGGTGTTAATTTGAATGGCAAGTGCTTCGATGATATCATTCTGTATTGATGTGATTGTTTTTACAATGTTGCAAAATTCATGCCTTACATATATTGACACTCCACCTCCTCGTTTGTTATTTCTAATTAAGTGTGTTCCATTGTATCCGGGGATTGGGTAATTGTCTTTGTTATGGTTATTTAGAAAGGTTTCACTAAGCACGACAATATCAAAATTTATATTTTGATATAAATAGTTTGAAAAATCATCATGATGTTTAGGGAGACTTCTTATGTTATGGTGGAGTAGTGTTAGTTTACTTAATTTAAATGTTTTATCTTTCTTTAGTTCGTCAGGGTAGATATATTTAGATTTTACGTCATTTTTGATAGGGAGTGGTTCACTTACATTGTTAATTGCATTCATTGGTTTTCTTACAACTGATATTTATAGGGCTGATAAATTTTAGTAGCAAATTAAGAAGGCAAAAATGTGTTTGATAAATAATCGTTAAAGGGAAGATAATGTTGGCTATTGGTATTAATTGGATATATGAAAGTAAGTATACTTCGCGATAGCAATCCGCTGTGATCTCTTATTTCTCAAATGTGCTAAGTGTGGCTTGCAAGGGGGAGGTTTGGCCCCGGTTTAATTAAATGATAATAATAAATGTAGTAACAAATTCTTAGGTATGCTGATCTAATTGTACTGTGAGTTACATAATAATACTAGGTATAATAAATGATGTTGATAGTATTAATCCTGATTATAATAATAATAATAATAATAATAATAATAATAATAATAATGATAATAATAATAATAATAATAATAATAATAATAATAATAATAATAATAATAATAATAATAATAATAATAATAATAATAATAATAATAATAATAATAATAAATAATAAAAAAAATAAAAAAAAAAAAAAAAAATAAATAATAATAATGATAATAGCAATAAAGATAATAATAATAATAATAATAATAATAATAATAATAATAATAATAATAATAATAATAATAAAAAAAATAATTGCAATAATATTAATTATAATAATGATAATGATTGTAGCAGTGAAGATGATAATAATAGTGATAATAATAGTAAATAATAACAATAATAATAATCATAATAATACTTAAAATAATAATTATAATAATTAGTAGACAAAATAATAGTAATAATAACAAAACTTCTCATCAGAGAACAAAAGCGGCATTTAGCAACTCTGCGAGAGTAATTAATTTAAATAATTAATGTGGCGCTCGGATAGCTCAGGGGACGTGTATTATCGTAACTGGACAGGCTTACTCCGGGACTTATGGGGACTTCGTATTTTTTCGATCTATTGTGGTTTTCAATGAATTTCGGACAATTTTAAATTGTTTCGGGCTCGTACCCGTTAGGACGTGCCCATTAAAAAATACGTCCCCAGATCTCCCGTTTTTCATGCACCCAAGTACCCATTACTACCCATCTCGTAAGTACATACATACATAATTCATACATACTTACATACATACATACATATACATAAAAAACATACATGCATGTGCTCAGAGTGACTCTCAGTTCAGCATATCGAGATTAGCAGCAGCAAAATTAATGAAATCATGTAACCTAAAGTGAGAAAGGAACCACTAATTGATAGTGATATATAAAGGTGTAGCTGCTTGATACAAATTTTCCTGTCCCTTATGTTCGAAGGGCTATATAGGTTCCACTGTCAGAGTTCTCCGGGAATGAATTTGTGAACACCAAGGACTGTCTTCCCGCATATCCCTTCCTCTCACCTCACCTCGACTTTCCAATATTAGAAACCACACCAAGACTTGTCGCAGCTTTCCCATAGCACAGCATTTTTCAATTGTTGACTCTCATCCACATGAGTCTTCACTTCGCATTCTGGAGTCACTTTACATTGATAAATTGAAGCCTGAATTGAATAACTATCAAGCAGCTACACCTTTACATATCACTATCAATTAGTGGTTCCTTTCTCACTTTAGGTTACATGATTTCATTAATTTTGCTGCTGCTAATCTCGATATGCTGAACTGACAGTCACTCCGAGCACATGCATGTATGTTTTTTATGTATATGTATGTATGTATGTATGTATGTATGTATGTATGTATGTATGTATGTATGTATGTATGTATGTATGTATGTATGTATGTATGTATGTATGTATTTGAATGTAGGTGTATGTTAGGGTCTATACAGGTGTAATTATGTGCATATGTATGTAAGTGTATGAATGTGACAGAATCACGCATGTGTGGATGTACTGTTGATGTGTTTCAGTAATTGAATCAGAATGTTTGTTTTTTAATGATAGAAAGCTGTTTGCATTTTGTCACTAAGACTTGTACTACTTTAT
>SEYY01019062.1:40000-44579 GCA_009176605.1 Armadillidium nasatum | reverse complement strand
AATAATAATAATAATAATAATAATAATAAGTGGAAAGCCTTATGTTCGCTCACTCTAAACGTAGTCTTTAAAAATAATTAGACTATGACAAGCAAAATTAGTTGCTATTACTAACAATATTTAACTAAATAAAAAGCCAGGAAATTGCTTGAGAAATTCACTTCTTGTCAAATGTTATTTGGCAACTCAATAAAAAAATTTCTATTCGAAATTAATCACGTGTTTTTTTTTGTTTTCCCCCCCCCCCCCAAATTACGCAACCCTAAATTTTTTGCTTCTTTATCCCTCATTTTGTTCTAATTCGCACTCTTTTACCTTTTTGTTCTTCTCTTTCTTCTTTTTTTATTTATTGTTGTGTGTGTTCTTATTCCTTTTCTTCTTCATTATTTCATGTTCTTCTTATTCTCCATTATTCTCATTTTACTTATTGTTTTTTTCTTTAATTCTTCCTCTTTTACATTTTTTTCATCTTTTTTCTACTTTTTTTTTTAAAAAAATTTTCATTTTTTACTTTTCTTTTTTCTTTTCTCAATGTTTTCATTATTTTTCATTCTATTTTTCTTTTCCTTTTTCTTCATATTTTATTTGCTTTTCTATAACTTTAACTTCTTGTAACTTCTCGTTCTACTTCTTTTCTATTCCTTCCTTTTCTTCTAGCTCGGCTTCTTCCACTTTTTATTTTTTTTCTTTTCCTTATATCTTCTTCTTTTTTCTTCTTCTTCTCTTCTATTCTCTTCTGCTTTTTTTATTTTTTTGCTTTTTTTTTTCTTCTTTTACAATTTTCTTCGTTCGATTTATAATCTTCTCAATTTGAAGTATTTCCATTCAGACACAAATTATCATTTCGACCTTAAAACTGAAGAGAGAGAGAGAGAGAGAGAGAGAGAGAGAGAGAGAGAGAAGAGAGAGAGAGAGAGAGAGAGAGAGAGAGAGAGAGAGAGTTCGGAAGAGCTTTGGCATTTGAAGTATTTTCTGCAAGAATTGCAGATGCCCAGTCATGAGAATGAAAATAGGCCGTACCTTGTATACCTTTCTTCTACTTAAGAACAAAGTTATGAGCAAGTTTATTTATTTATTTATTTATTATTATTATTATTATTATTATTATTATTATTATTCTGATGGCCAATTAAAACCAAATACAATGAAATTAGAACAAAAACTTGACGGAAAGAATAAATAATAATAAAAATAATAATAATAATAATAATAATAATAATAATAAAACAAATTTGTAACGTTATTTAATTAAAAATAAATATTTTAGTAAATATTTTTTTTATTAATAACGGATAATGCATAAGACAATCTTATTCCAGTTCCGAATCCGACTTTTCCTTTCCGACTCCAAATTCAAGTTCCGAAAGACATTCGAACACAACAATAGAACTCCAATTCTCATTCCCACTATTTCGGATTCCAAATTCCAATTCCAACTACTTAGGATCGAGCGAATTTCAAACTCGACTTCTACTAACATTCCTATCCACGAAATATGAACTTTCTCTCTCTCTCTCTCTCTCTCTCTCTCTCTCTCTCTCTCTCTCTCTCTCTCTCTCTCTCTCTCTCTCTCTCTCTCTCTCTCTCTCTCTCTCAACATTCTTACATGTTCAACACTAGGAATGTCTGACATACTCAAAGTCTATGGACATACTATACACTCTTCTTCTCTCTATTTTTCCCATGCCTTCATTTGCACACCTTCATAAGGTGCGTATCGGAATGAACATGTCAATCTTTGATTTGGATGTTCAGCTTGAACCTCCAAATCAGGAAGTTCGATTTCGGACTTCCTGAATAATAAAATTGACTATCACTCCATCACTCCCTTTCACCTCACACACACACACATATATATATATTATATATATAATATATATATAATATAATATTATATATATATATAATATATATATATATATATTATATATATATAATATTATATTTAACCAAAAATGCACACAAAACGCACTCCAAACCCTCACAAGTTCTACTGCAGAGAATATTAATTTCTCTCTCTCCTCTTTCTCTCTCTGTATATATATATATATATATATATATATATATATATTATATATATATATATATATATATATATATATATCCGCGATTTAGACTGGAGTTGGGAAAATAACAGATTTTGGTGGTTAAAGGCCGAAAGTGTGCAAGTTAAAGGAAATTGGGAAAACGGATAAAAGGAGTATATTCCAGACTACCAGTAGAGTACAGTACATGTAAGACTGAGCATAGCGGTTAAGTCTGAGGTTAGAGAATTGGACAGAGAAAGTGTAAGAATATGTAGAGAGCCGTGTCGCATGAGCTCTTCTCAATGGAGAAAGAATGCGACGGAAGAGTCCAGAAGAGCAAAGTTCGTTGTAATACAGATAGTATAGAGAGAGTGACGCAACATTCCGACGGGCAGAAAGAGACTGGAGAAAATTTGTGAGTGCGGGAGAGTTGATGAGACGAAAAGCCATAGACTCCATCTTTTCAAGGAGAGCTGTGCGAGTAGAACCACCCCAGATGTGTGAGGCGTACTTCATGCAGGAGCGAACAGCGCCCATATAGAGAGGAAGCAACTGGGGTGGCGTGCCACCTACGAAGTGCCTAAAGTGCCAAAATACGAAAGTGCCTCAGAACATCCAACCTCTTAGAAACTTGCTCAGAAAGAAAAATAATAATAATGAAAGATCACCAGAAAAAGAAGCATCGAGAATATTAAGGATAGATGAATTTTTGAGTTGTGTGTTTTCGAAGAAGATATCATAGTTGTGTAGAAGATTGTATCGAGTATAGAGAAATGGATGATTGAGTTTTTGAGGCACTGAAAATGACCATGTTTTTTCTGCCCCAAATCGAAATACGAGAAAGATCAGTTGCTCCAAGTTCACAATTTGGAGGAGTAATGAAGGATGGAGTTATCAGCATAGGGGTGAATAGGTGATAAAGTAATAGAGAGAAGATCATTAATGAAAAGTAGCTGAAGTGTTGGGGATAAGACAGTACCCTGAAGAACATCAGTATAAGATTTAAAGGATGAACGATGGCCGTCTACAACAGCTGCTATTGAACGACTGGAAAGGAAATTAGAGAGAAGACCACAGAGATAAGGATAGATTCCGAAAGGGGGAAGTTTAGAAATCAAAGGTTTGTGCCAGACTCTATCGAAGATTTTCGATATGTTCAGCGCGACAGCAAAAGATTCACTGAAATGCCGAAGAGCGGAGTACCAAGAGTCAGAGAGAAGGGAAAGATCGCTAGTAGATCGTTTCTTACGGAGGCCATACTGGTGATCAGAGATAAGATTAGAAGAATTGAGATTTTTTCCAAACCTTCTTGTTAAGGATAGATTTTAAAACTTTAGAAAGAAGGGAGGTCAAACGAAAAAAAAATGGGACGATAGTTGGAGGTTTGAGGGGTATCACCCTTCTTCGGAACAGGCTGAATAAGCGGACGTTTCTAGCAAGAAGGAAAAACTGAAGTAGACAAACAGAGACGAAATATATTTACCAAGGCAGGGTGCAAGCTCGGAAGCACAAGTTTTGAAAACCATAGGAGAGATACGATCAGGACCGTACGCCTTCTTAGTATTAAGCTCAGAGAGAGCAGAAATGACGTCTTTAGAAGAAATTATAATTTTAGACATAAATGAGTTGGAGGTAGTTGAAGGAGGAAAAATAGTACCGGAATCGTCTAAAGTTGAATTTGAGACAAAGGTTTGAGCGAAGAGTTTAGCTTTTGAAGAAGGCAAAACAGTTACTGTGCCGTCAGAAGACACTAGACGATGGAAAGAGGAAGAAACAAAGTTAGAGTTGACATTTTTTTTTTGTAAAATGCTAGAAAGGGCATGAGAAAGAGAAACCAGAAAGATTATTGCATTTTCAACGGAGAAAAGAGTTTTTTGTGTTACGGAGAATAGATTTTTGCCCGATTCCGCGATGAAATAAAAGTTGCTTGAGTTTCTGGAGTTTGAAGACGACGGTAATTCCTGAAGGCAGCATGAATGCGGCAGATAGCACAAGAACAAGAAGAGTTAAACCATGGTTTGTTAGGTTTAGTAGAAGAGAGAGAATACCACAGAGAATCACCTCGGCTAAGAAGTTCTGCACACTCAGAGGGACCTCTTCCACGGAAATGGTAATCATTTCATGTGATCAAATAAGTAAGTCCTCAAGTCTGACCAGCTTGCGGCACCGGAATGTCACAAACGTTTCCTCGCAATAGGCGGGGATTTTTCCTTCGGAAGACTTTGAAAAGATAGAAGGGCATTCAGAGATAAGATGATCGGAGGAACCCAGAGAAGGATAGAGTTTAACAGTATAAGGAGAAGGATTATAAGTAAGAAAAAGGTCTAGAATGTTCAGTTCTTCATACATATACTCACATACATACCCATATAAATACACACACACACACACATATATATATATATATTATATATATATATATATATATATATATATATATATATATATATATATATATATATATATATATATATATTTAAAAAGCTAATTTAGGCCGGTTTTTAACAGCCAGATGAGGAAAAGGACTCCTTGTACCAGTGTTTAAGATAAAA
>SEYY01019062.1:25000-37500 GCA_009176605.1 Armadillidium nasatum | reverse complement strand
TATATATATATATATATATATATATATATATATATATATATTGTTTCGTAAGGATGACAGGGGCCGGAGGTTTAAGCTGAACATCCAAATCAAAGATTAACATGTACGTTACGATATACACCTTATGAAGGTGTGCAAATGAAGGAGTAGGAAAAATCGAGAGAGGAAGAGTGTGTTCAACATTCCTAGTGTAGTAGTAGATGTAAGACTGTTGAGAGAGAGAGAGAGAGAGAGAGAGAGAGAGAGAGAGAGAGAGAGAGAGAGAGAGAGAGAGAGAGAGAGAGAGAGAGAGAGAGAGAGAGGTTATCTGTCCACTTATCTAAGAGATTAATTTACATCTTTGTGTTTCATATGCAGAGGGTAGGAAATTTGTCCTTTTCCTTATAGAATATCTATTTAATTTCCCCAGATGATTTTTTTCCCCTTTCTTAGAATTGTCTATTCCGTTTCCTCAGTTTTCCCTTTTATTTTATTTTTTATTCATTTTGTTTTTAATTCTATTTAATTGCTTTGTTTCTTCTCTATTTAATTCTTATCAGTTATCTTTATCAAAATTTCTTTCATTTCTTCTTTTCTCTCTATTTTCTTAAACGATATCATTACCTTAATTTGTTTACATTTAAAGCATATTACTTAACATGAAATGAATGAATAAACAAACCCAAAAATACAAATTTAAAAACAAAGCAAAACTTTTATAAAAAATCGTTTGCATTTATGGCTTCATTTTTTATCTTTTCTTCTTTCATTTGGAAGTAGTATTTGTTATTCTTCTTTCTTCATCTTCATCACATCACCTCCCATATTTTTCTATCTTGGTTCATCACTTTTTTTTTTCCTTTTATTTTTAATCTCTCGGTTATTCTCATTTCCTTCTTCTTTATTATTATTATTATTATTATTATTATTATTATTATTATTATTATTATTATTATTATTATTATTATATATTATTATTATTATTATTATTATTATTATATATTATTATTATTATTATTATTATTATTATTATTATTATTATTATTATTATTATTATTATTATTATATTATTATTATTATATATATATATTATTATATTATTATTATTATTATTATTATTATTATTATTATTATTATTATTATTATTATTATTATTATTATTGTTACTATCGAAGTTACCCTATTTTTCTTTCATTATTTTTCAGCGTAACTAAAATAAATAAATAAACAAATACATAAATAAATAGATAAATAAATAAATAAAAATAAATTAAATAAATAAATTTAAATTTTTTTATAAACATTCTTAGCTTTTATTATTTTTTTATTTTTTTTATTAATTACAATTATGTATAAATTGATATTTATAAATTAAAATAATTAAACTAGTTTGCAAATTAACAAAAATATTAAATTAGACAAATAATATAATTAAAAAGAAATAATTAGTTTTTAAAGAGAGAAATATAAATTTATTAAATATAAAAATTTTATTATTAAATATTAATAAATAATTATATAATATTTTAATTATATTTTACTTTTAAAAAATAAATAATGAAGAAATAACTGTAAAAGAGTAAAAAAAATATTTTAAACTGTTTTTATACATAAAAAAAATAATTTATTAAATTTATTTATTTTTATTTAATAACAATTTACTAAAACAGAGGTTGGAAAAAAAAAGCTAAAATGATAATAAAAAACCCCTGGAGTGAACGAAAAAAAAAGCTTTCGAGATCATTTTTAAAAACATACGAAACATTATGAAATTTTTTCCAATATCTGGCAATACCCTCAAATGTCTTCATTAGTGCAGCCCGTGCAAGATGGCTATAAACAAGAAGGTTATTATTATTTTTTTTCCTTTTCATCTTTCATATTTCTCTCTCTCTCTCTCTCTCTCTCTCTCTCTCTCTCTCTCTCTCTCTCTCTCTCTCTCTCTCATTGTAAATCTATTAAGCTGCATTTTGAAGAGGAACACAGAAAAATACTATGAAACATTTATGGTCAAACAATCAAACAAATATACACACACACACATGGGCATAGAATCAAGGCATAGTATAAGTATTACTTTGATACTTTGAGGGCAAAAACCCCGATCTAAAATTTATGTGAACCTATAAATGATGAAATTTTTTTTTTTTTTTTTTTTTTAAATTATTATTATAAAAAAGTTCACATCTTATGGGCATTGCCCAAGTGGAATCGAACCGGCGCCCTTAAACACGTGAGTCAATCATTCTACCATATATATATATATATATATATATATATATATATATATATATATATATATATATATATATATATATATATATATATATATATATATATATATATATATATATATATATATATATATATATATATATATTATATATATATATATATATATATAAGGGGCATACTTATTTTACAATTCTTGATAAAGATGTCAGTTTTAGACCACCATCATCGTATACCTCTTTCTCCCACCCTTTTACACCCTCCCATTCTAGTCTCCCGCTCTCTTGGAATACTCATATATAATCTCTCTCTCTCTCTCTCTCTCTCTCTCTCTCTCTTATATATATATATATAATATATATATATATATATATATATATATATATATATATATATATATATATTATATATATATATATATATATATATATATATATATATATATATATATATATATTATAAAAAATAATACCAAATGCCTATTCAGAAATGGGAAAACCTTAAAACTTAAAACCATATTAATAGTGCAACTGATAATAGAGATGTGTTTAAGGTTTTCTACTTAGGGTGATTTTTAAAGAGTCTGTTGGAGTTGGTTTTAACTATTGAAATATCGACAAATTTGTATTTTTTTTATTTATTTATTTTTTTTTATGGTTAATCGTATAAATTGACAAATATTCTTGTTAAAGTCGGTTTGATAAAATTTTTTATTTTCTCCATGGATTTTTTATATTATATATATATATATATATATATATATATATATATATATATATATATATATATATATATAATATTATATATATATATATATATATATATATATTATATATATATATATATATTATATAATATATATATATTATATATTTATTATATATATTATATATATATTTATATATATATATATATATATATATATATATATATATATATATATATATATATATATATATATATATATAATATATATATATATATATATATATATATATATATATATATATATATATATATATATATATATATATATATATATATATATATATATATATATATATATATATATATATATATATATATATATATATAATATATATATATATATATATATATATATATATATATAATATATATATATATATATATATATATATATATATATATATATATATATATATATATATATATATATATATATATATATTATATATATATATATATATATATATATAATATATATAATAAAGCAAAAATTCCTATGACAATTAACTGATGCGGGCGGATCCACTTGTGCGGCCACGATGTGGGTGGCCTACGTTCTTGCTTTGCCGTTGTCATGACAACCAAAGAGACCCAATAGCGTCTTATAGGAGGCGGATCTTACTATAGCCCCGCCTTTAAAATATCTTCATACATAAAGCGCTAACGTTCTTCATTGAGCACACAATTAATAACATTTTGAATCAGTCACTGTGGAACTTTAAAACGGAGAAGGTGTATTTTTAATGTATTGAAATGTAGTCTAGAGTTCTCGATCATGTGGAAAACTTGGAGTATCTTTACGAATATGTTCAATTACAAATCTTTCGGAATAATATCGTAAATACAGGAAGATTCAGTGCTAATTATATATAAAAAATCGTTTAAATGAAGTGTTTTTTTATAGTGATATTTTGTTGTTATTGTTGCCGTTAAACGAGAGAGAGAGTAAAATAAAAAAAAAAGTGTTCATTCTTAGCAAACGAATATTTTCTGCTAAAATAAAAAAGTCGCTTGGCTTAACTTGATGGCTATAGTAATGGTAGGAGGTGAAGAAGACGTTGAAAACGGAGGCAAAACAGCCGACGATTTTGAAGAAGAAATCTGCACAAGAACCAGCTGGGCTGATGCTCGTACAGCCCTTTCACACATAAATAAGTATACTATATATATATATATATATATATATATATATATATATATATATATATATATATATATATATATATATATATATATATATATATATATATAAATATATATATATATATATATATATATATATATATATATATATATATATATATATATATATTAGTCAGTATAAATGTAATACAAACTCTTCCGAAATTAGAACATTTATAAATATAAGTAAAAAAAATGGGTTTATAAATAAATCTGTTGAAAAAAAGGCTATATTTTTTTTTTTAATATTCTCTATTTTCTTATTTATTTATTTGGGCTTAATAATGTTTTTTATTTTGTTTTTTTTATTTCATACATTTGGCATTTTTAAAATTGTTGACTATTATATATATATATATATATTATAATATTATATATATATATATATTAATATATATTATATATATATATATATATATATATATATATATATATATATATATATATATATATATATATATATATATATATATATATATATATATGTATATATGTATATATGTGTGTATGTGTATGTGTGTGTGCGTGTGTTTATTGGCAGTGTTTTCGTGTGTACAAAATAATTTCTTTAATGTGAACAACTTTAGTAAAACTATTTTTTAAACTCACAAAACAATAAGCCAGTCTAATGTAAATAATAGTAAATTAGCATTCCATTGACTTCAATGTATTTATTTACTTATTTATTATTATTATTATTATTATTATTATTATTATTGGTGTTTTCAGAATTTAAGAAGTTATTATTATTATTAAAGTATTTTATAGATAAATTATTATTATTATTGCTCTTGATGATGATGATGGGTTTGTTGTTGTTTTTTAACTATCGAAAATGAATTAAATTTATAATATTTTTTTTATTCAGTTTTTATATCACGAAGCTTTTAAGTTTATTTTTGTAAAATGTGTTTTGAAGAATGTCACAAGTTTTTAATACTTGAAGCCGCTCTGAATTATTGTTGTTGTTATTGTTGTTTGAGAACTGTGTGTCAGAACTAGAAAATATTATTGTTGTTGTTATTGTTGTTTGATAACTGTGTGTTAGAACTAGAAAATAGATCTGTAAGATACTCGAAATCTGTTTGGAGTTGAGTACAGTACGAAATCGTAAAATGGTATTATCTGATGGTTTACCACTGTGTGGTGTAATAGGTAGATGTCATGGTGATAGATGGTAGATATTTGGGAGATGAAAGTAATAAACTCAGTTTCTAATAAATTTCTAGCCTTGATGACAAACTATGAAAGGAAATATGTTATACTATTTAAAAAGATTCTAAAAGTATGGATAAATGGAATTAAAAAGATAAATGTTTGTTTATATAATAATAATAATAATAATAATAATAATAATAATAATAATAATGTAACGCAAATAAATGAGGGAACGGTGATGGTTTAAGGAAATAATAATAATAATAATACTGTAACGATAATAAATGAGGGAACGGTGATGGTTTAATGGAAGACACAATAAAAAGTACATTTGAAGTAGACTAAAAATTGAAAAATAATATGAAATGAATTCTAGGTTTATTAATATATCATTGAAAAGAAATAAGAAAGTTAAGATGTTGTATAGAGACTGTTTCATTTCATTCTTATTTATATTAAATGTGGATATATTTTTCGATTATTACTGAACAAGAGGAGGGAAAAATTTGATGCAACTGATTTGGAATGGTAAAGACCAAGTTAAATTTAACTTTGGGTAAATACCGTAACTTAAAAGTAATCAGAGATTCATTTAAAATGTCCTTCCTGAAGTAAAACGTGTGTGTGTGTGTGTGCGATGATAGATAATGAACGTTTTCATTTGGTGTATTAACAGAGGTTCTACATAAACCATAGATAATGAATGATCATAGTAAAAGGAAGAGACACCTTGAGACATAATCAATATGAGTTGTTGAAAGAGATGGAGCAAAATATACAAACATAATAATAATAATAATAATAATAATAATAATAATAATAATAATAATAATAATAATGTGAATCTTGTAGATAAAAAGAAATAAAAAAAAAGCTAAATACAAAATACAGGAAAAGAAAACTCTAAAAGCGAATTTGAGTAAAATCTGTGCAAGATACAAATATAAAATGTATTTTATTAATAAAATAGGAAGAATTGCAGAGAAATTGAAGAAAGATAAATAATTGAGTTGGAATGAAGGTTTTATGAAAATGTAAAAGACGTGAGTTAAGACCCATTGGCAGGGATAGTCGACAGCAGATGCTGTCGGTAAATTTAGGAACAAAACAAATAGTATCTAGTGTTGAGGTGATAACAGACGGAACTGTAGGGATAGGTACGAGAGAGAGAGAGAGAGAGAGAGAGAGAGAGAGAGGATATATTATATAAAATAATAAAGATAATACACAATTAAAACAAAGGAAGAGGAGAGCTCTGTTTATATATATATTTACATGGCACACAGAGAAAGATTTGTAGAAGAGAGTGATTTAAGGGAGAAGTTTTCGCTGTAATGTGAGTTGACTTCTTGAAAGTTGTAAAAACCAAGTTTTTTAAATTCAGAGCTTCCTTATTGGAGGTGGTGGGCTAGACCTTTATAACTTTACATTCTTCTTAATTTTGACATTACATTTCACAAAGAAAAAATACCGCTAGTTATCTACTAACTATTTACATAACCACACTATTATTATTATTATTATTAGTAGTAGTAGTAGTAGTAGTAGAGGTGAGACGTAATCAACTGCCAGCAGGTGTGAAATTTGTCTAAAATATCATTTGTTTAAATTAATTTATTTTTTTTTAATTTTTATTTTTTTTTTTTTTTTTTTTTTTTTTTTTATTTTTATTTTTATAGTATCATATCATATATATATATATATATATTATATATGTATTATATATATATATATATATATATATATATATATATTATATATTATTATTATATTATTATTATTATTATTATTATTATTATTATTATTATTACTACCAGGGTCGAGCGAGCGGAAGTAGAGTGTCGTTGTGGATGAGAAAAGTCTTACAAGATCAACTGTATCAGTTGGGGGAGTTTTCGGAGAGTCACGCAGGGAAAATCCTCTTCGTGGCCATCCTCGTCATGGCCACCTTCTGCGTCGGCCTCAAGAGCGCCACACTTATCACGGACATCGAAAAACTTTGGGTTGAGGGTGAGTACGTGTGCGATTTTGATATCTCCTTCATATATATATAATATATATATATATATATATATATATATATATATATATATATATATATATATATATATATATATATATATATATATATATATATATATATATATATATATATAGTGGAAACTCGTAACTCGAACTTAATCCGTTCCGTACTCGGTTCGAATTACAAAGCAGATTTTCTTAATAAACTATAATTAAATATATGTATTATAAAAATATATATAAACAGAGTTAAGCATAATGTAAAATACATGTATACGTATATATATAGTTAAACATTTCACTTTACCTTTTTTACGAAATTTTTTTAATCGCGTGTCTAGCCAGTTCGAATTACAAGGCAAAAAATGCCGAAAATTTCTGTTCGAATTAACGGGCGTTCGACTAACAATTTTCCACTATATATATATATATATATATATATATATATATATATATATATATATATATATATATATATATATATATATATATATATATATATATATTTATATATATATATATATATTTTAAAAAAAATCTGTGATTGTTTTTAGGCCTATTTCAAAGAATTCTATATTTATATTCTACCTACTACCTACGCAGACAACTTTCATTAATTAAAATTAAAACAAATTTTTTTTTTTTTTTTTTTTTTTTTTTTTTTTTTTTTTTTTTTTTTTTTAAATTTTTTTTTTTTCATTTTTTTTTTTCAATTTTTTTTTTCCCCTTTTTTTTTTTTTTTTTTTTTTCATTCATTGAAATTTTTTTGCATTTTTAAGTTTTTACATTATTTTAATTAAGGTTTTTTTTGCTATGCATTTTTTCTTTTTTTCTTTTATGATAAAATTTCTGCATTAATTAAAATAAATTAAAGTTTTACAATGAAGAGAATTTTACTTTTAGTATCTTAATTCCAACGAATAACATTAACTTAATGATGATAATTTATTGGGGCTGTGAACACCTTTCATTAAAAAGGAAAATAATTAAATCAGAAAAAAAAAATATTCATATTATATATATATATATATATATATATATATATATATATATATATATATATATATATATATATATATATATATATATATATATATATATATATATATATATATATATATATATATATATATATATTATATAGAACATACTGAAATAATTGTGTTTAAGACTACATTTAACACACGAAGAGATTATATCATGATGCAGGTTCTTTTGAAATATGGTTTAGATTACAATATTCTATATATATATATATATATATATATATATATATATATATATATATATTATATATATATATATAATATATATATATATATATATTATATATATATAAATACTCGTAGTCTTGAATGACATAGTCATTATTTAAATTATCATATTTTCCATATATTATATATATATATATATATATATATATATATATATATATATATATATATATATATATATATATATATATATATATATATATATATATATATATATATATATATATATATATATATATATATATATATATATATATATATATATATATATATATATAATATATATATATATATATATATATTATATATATATATATATATATATATATATATATATATATATATATATATATATATATATATATATATATATATATATATATATATATATATATATATATATATTAGTGTGTGTTTGTGTGATTCATAAGTCTGTCTCTTTCATTAATGGAAGTATTAATTTTTACTCCTAGTATAAAATTCTTGTACCGTAGAAACATATTTTTTTTCCTCTGGCGCGCTCGTACACCTACCCCACATACACTCGTATATTTACGTATGCCTTGGTGCCATTTATCGCCAGATAGGACCCCCCACCTAAATAGATATTATAGAAACAAAGCGTCTCTATCAAAGACTTCCTTCGTTTGGCACTGTGCCAAACTTTTTTTAAAAGGTTGCTCTCTTTTCTGGCACTGGCGGGCGCACAGATCAACTTGTAATGACGCACATATGTGTAATTAATCATTAGTCATGTGCTTCTTTACTATATATATATATATATATATATATATATATATAATATATATATATATATATATATATATATATATATATATATATATATATATATATATATATATATATATATATATATATATATAAACCCCTCTGCCTTTATCAGGGGGGGAAATGATTAAGCCCAAGGGGAGCGATTCAATTATTATATATATATATATATATATATATATATATATATATATATATATATATATATATATATATATATATATATATATATATATATATATATATATATATATATATATATATATATATATATAATTATTTTGAAAGATACAATTGGGAAAAAGTTGTTAAAAATATTTGGTGTACTTAAATATGCCTGTAGGAGAAAATTATTTGTTGATTATACAGGTATATAGATGATTTTGTCGATGATTGGTCAGATTTAATTAAAGATGTTTTCTTGTATCAGTGGCTGCAGAGATAAATTCAGATGTTTGAATTCCGTATCCTGCAGATGTGGTTGATGATTAGAAGAGCTTTATATTGATTACTTAGTTTGATAGAGACAGTCTTCATAGGCTCTTGTAGCTTATGTTTTGGCTGATTGGTTCCACTGTTGTGGAACGAAGGGTCTCTGGTTCCACTGTTGTGGAACGAAGGGTCTCTGGTTCCACTGTTGTGGAACGAAGGGTCTCTGGTTCCACTGTTGTTCGAACTCCTAGTTTTACTCAAGACATTCATATAATTATTTCAGATATAATAAATACCGAGTTCAGATAAAAGAGAAAGGATGTTCATTCTAGTCACAAAAGGTATACTAAGCAAACTCTTTTTTAATATTAAAACAAGGTAAAATAAAGGCGACTTACACACACGTAGGGTGTTCAACCAACTTTTTAATACGAATAGTCAAACACCTTATGTGTAGATAGGTCATTTTTTGGCGAATGTTTGTTATTCGGGCTTGGTTTGCCATGTACACCAAATGTTTGTCGGTATTATGTGACAATACCGACATGATTCATCTCAAAAAGTTCGTCGAATATTCGATTTTGTGTAGGCGATTTATTTCCCAGTAGAGAAACCTGAAATACTTGGTCAAATATGAATTTATTAAAAAATCAGTGTTTAACGTCTTGGGGAACAAGTAGATGAGGTCTTTTAAATATTCGCCAATGAATTGAATAGAACGTCCGTGGCCAAAAAAATTGGCAAACTTTTCTAGTTAATTTTGCAAAAGTAAATAAGAAATGGAATTTGCGAAAATATTCCAAAGGATTTTCAAATTTTCTTTTTAGAAATGCTGCCATATATTTATAAAAAAAAAAAAAAAAAAATAGTAGTAGTAATAGTAAGAAAGTTTTTGATACAAATTTATTATTATTATTATTACCCAATGTATTTTATTGATAGAAAATGTACTTTCCATAATTAAATAATAATAATAATGATAAAACAGTTCCTTAACCTTGTCAATATCTTAGTAAAATAAATACAAGTAGACCTATAATATATATATATATATATATATATATATATATATATATATATATATATATATATATATATATATATATATATATATATATATATATATATATATATATATATATATATATATATATATATATATATATATATATATATATATATATCTTAAGAGTTTGAAAAATTCAGCCTTTTAATTAAATAGCTAACGTAATTTTTTAATTTGCATAACTTGTAAAAAAAAAAAAAAAATTGTAAAAAAAAAAAAAGTATCATCACTTTTGTTAAATTTTATTTAATTAAATGTAAAAAAAAAAAAATTATCCAGCGCTTTTTTATAGATTTTTTTTTTTTCTTCCAATATATCGCTGCAGAATATCGGGCATAATTTTTATTTATTTATTTATTTTTTTTGGTATATAACTATATATACTTGACAAGAGTGAAGTTTGTTTTTATTCTAAACAAATATATACAGTTCATTTAAAAACAAACATAAAAAAAGAAGTCATTTAGTAAAGCAAAATTTATTCATTTATTTTTATTTTATCCAAATACGGAAATGATTTCAAAGCAACAACATTGGATCATACCAAATGACGTGCTTCGGCTATTTGCCTTGGGGCTAGCAGTGGCGGCGTTAGCTACGCTTGTCAGTAAGACCCTCCGCCGCATAGATGTCTCAATCTTCTATGTATCCCTTCCCCCCTTGTTTTGCCTTTTCTCCCGCTCTCCCTTATCTCTTCCTACCCCTCCTCCCACCCTACAACCTTTTGTTCCTTCCCATCCCCCGAACTTTCCATTCAACGAATAGGTTTTTTTTTCTCTCTCTCTTCTTTCTATGTATACTTCGCACGTATTCTTATTTTTATATATTTCAATAAATTAATTGAATTATATCTTAGTACTTCCTTCATCTGTAGTTACGACAAGAGTTGAGTTGCTAATTATGTCAAAAGATGCAATGCAACGCAATTATACGTATAATTTCTCGTGTTCTTTTAACTCGTAGGGTAACGTCCTTACATATATGAAAGTTCAGGGAAATTTAGTGAGTTTGAACTACTTTAAATCGTAAAATATTGTGTCTGCTTTTTATAAGTAAAATATTTTTATATCAGTATGGATCTGTAGAACATATATTTATGAAAATAAAGTTTTTATTCATTTTACGAAGCAGTATTGAGAGAGAAAACTATCGGCGTAATGGTATTTTTGTTTTGAAAAATTCGAACTAGCTTACCTCTTAAAAATTATTGGTAACACAGTTCTAGAATGAGTTCTTCCATTTCTTTTAGTCAGTTGCTGAATAAGACATCAAAGTTTGTTGTATCTGGAAAGTGTTCCTTGCTGTTTTTTGTTGATTTTTTAATAAGGGTGTTAATATAGAACAACGCTCTGGCTCTCCCGCGGGTAAGACCACACACAATGCAGAAAGATGCCGAATGTCACCATTCACAAGAACTAAAGCCATAGTATGCTAAAGCTTTCATTAAGTACTTTTATTTGTTTCAAATATAAATTCTAAAGTAGCATTGAAAAATCATATAGTTTACATTTAAATATTGTAAACTGAATCAAGAAAAGAATGTCATAAGAATATAAAATTTAATGTGTAAAACATTTAAAAAAAAAAAAAAAGTAAAA
>SEYY01019062.1:10000-20000 GCA_009176605.1 Armadillidium nasatum | reverse complement strand
GTAAATATTCGCATACATTTTTACACATTCCCTTCGATTGTTTCAGAATCTCTACTGAAATACTAGACAGATGGCATTGTTCGTCATTTTATCAACTTTTCTCCTGTCCTGTGATATTGACTTCAGTAGGCGAAATAATGAAACAATTTTGTTTTTCCCCCTTGTCTAGTAGGGAATGAAAAGATAATATATATATGCAGCTTCTAGTCGATTGATATATATATATATATATATATATATATATATATATATATATATATATATATATATATATATATATATATATATATATATATATATATATATATATATATATATATATATATATATATATTATAGTTCTTATATATCATCTTTTATTATTATTATTAAATATTATTTATTATTATTATTTATTATTTTTTTCTTTTCAATTCCATTTCCATCTTTTTTCCACTCTCTCTCTCTCTCTCTCTCTCTCTCTCTCTCTCTCTCTCTCTCTCTCTCTCTTCTCTCTCTCTCTCTCTCTCTCTATATATATATATATATATATATATATATATATATATATATATATATATATATATATATATATATATATATATATATATATGAGTAAATTTCTTGACAGTAACAGTTGCTGGTAGTATGTATCATCAAAATTTTAGTATAATATAGTTTTGGATTATCATGTACTGTTGGATTATACTCGTAGATAGCCAGCTTGTTCACATTTCATTTAATACTACTACTACTACTACTAATAAAAATAATAATAATAATAATAATAATAATAATAATAATAATAATAATAATAATAATAATAATAATAGTTCCTTTCCCATGGACTTTTCAAAAAAAAAACTCGAACAAGCAAAGAGAAAAAATCCATTCCCTGTAGTTTTGAGTCCAAATTATGACGTCTGAAATATTCTCTAGAAGCTCCACAGAATGTCATGGAGCGTAGATTAAGACATTAAAGCGAAGAGGAGGAGCATAGATCAGTCGCCTAAGGCTAGATTTTCTTTTGCAATCAATAAGGGTCTAAGAAACGGTTCAGGGTTTGGGGGAAATTAAGAGGCGCCTAACTGAGGAGGGAATTTAAGAAGAAAAATTGCCGAAAAAGATATATATAAATATATATATTTTTTTTCTAATGTTTTAAATATTTTGTTTTAATTTTTATTATTAAAAACAAAAAACAAAAAAGGAAAGAAAAAAATTAAAACAGTTGACTTCTCCATTGAAGCAAAACGTTAATTGGTTAAAATTCTAATTATATCAAAAATACAGGTTTTTATTTTTCATCGTCAAAGTTTATACTCGTAACGTTCTAAATTAATAAATCTTTTGAAGAAAAATTTGGAGTGAACCAATTAATTTTATGTTTGTAAATTAATTGCACACAGACACAAACACACACACCAACATACAGTCTTTCTCTGGATATATATATATATATATATATATATATATATATATATATATATATATATATATATATATATATATATATATATATATATATATATATATATATATATATATATATATATATATATATATATATATATATATATATATATATTTATATATATATATATAATATATATATATATATATATATATATATATATATATATATATATATATATATATATATATATATATATATATATATATATATATATATATATATATATATATATATTAATTTATTTTTTTTTTTTTTTTTTTTTTTTTACGGAAGATTGTGAAATGGACGAATTTAAATCCACAAAAAATAGTTGAAAAAATTATGGAGTTCCAAAATTCAGAAAATTTTTTTTCCATTTTCTTCTTTTGCCGATTTTATGAAAAGGGTAATATATTATATATATATATATATATATATATATATATATAATATATATATATATATATATATATATATATATATATATATATATATATATATATATTATATATATATATATATATATTAGGGCATGAAGAGATATGTTTGTTTCTTTATAAGGAAAAAGTATTGGTTTGAGATATGCGTATTAGATATCGTATCCATATCTAATATATATTTATAAGAAAACACATAAATCTTATTCTTATCATTTTTGTTATCAGTTGAATAAACGAGTAAAGCATCTCAACATGTAATCCTAATTCAGCTCCTTATGTTTTTGTAGATTTATTTTCTCAATTCTTCTCAGTAAAAAAAAAAAAAAAAAAAAAAAAAAAAACAATTATAACCGTCTTTTCGTGACATTTTTTGTATGTTTTGTCAATGTTGCATTGTTCAGATGCTGATTTTTAATTTGTTATTCATATTAAAGACCGTAAATCACTGTTTGATCTTTAAAACAGTGATTTCTTGAATTAGGAATCTATCTTTGCAAAAGAAATCCTGGGTCTGATTTGGACCTATTGATTTGCTTCTTATTTTTAATTCTTCTAATGCATTTTAGGCTGGAATTACAACGGCATATCAAGAAAAACCTTGCATACATCCCGAAGATCCTGAATGTCCATCAACAGCCCCAAACAAAAAATCTTTAAAGGTATGTAAACCATGGTTAAAAACGCTACATTTATTTGTGAAGGTGTTAATATTTTAAGGTTTATTCGATTGGATAATGAGTTTGTTTTTTTTCCCACAGCCACCAGATATTGGGGTCGAACTCACAGGTGGATGTTACGGTTTTGCTGGCAAGTACCTACATTGGCCGGAAGAACTCATCATCGGAGGCACAAAAAAAAATAGAACAGGACACATTATCAGGTTTGCCTTTTAAACTAAAAAAAAATACCTCTTTTGGTTATTTATATCTTACCAGTGTATAGAAGCTAAAATTGTTAATCATTTAATTCTCTCTTTTAGAGGTGAGGCTCTACAGAGTATAGTTCAGTTAATGGGGTCAAAAGACTTGTATGAGCATTGGCAGAATCATTATAAAGTCCACAACGTGAACTGGTCACAGGAAATGGCGGAAATTATCTTGAACGCTTGGGTGGATAAATTTTCTCAGGTAATATATATATATAATATATATATATATATATATATATATATATATATATATATATATATATATATATATATATATATATATATATATATATATATATATATATATATATATATATATATAATGTTTGTTTGTTTAATTTAAAATGACCGCTTCACTAGATGTGATTATAACCTCGGGGATTTTTCATCACCTTATGTCTTTGCTTTCCTTATTTGGAACTGAGACCCCACACATCCTTTATATTTGAATACCCGGTTCTCTTCTCTTCTTTTCTTCAACAGTGTTCTCTCTCTCTCTCTCTCTCTCTCTCTCTCTCTCTCTCTCTCTCTCTCTCTCTCTCTCTCTCTCTCTCTCTCTCTCTCTCTCTCTCTCTCTCTCTCTCTCTCTCTCTCTCTCTCTCTCTCTCTCTCTCTCTCTCTCTCTCTCTCTCTCTCTCTCTCTCTCTCTCTCTCTCTCTCTCTCTCTCTCTCTCTCTCTCTCTCTCTCTCTCTCTCTCTCTCTCTCTCTCTCTCTCTCTCTCTCTCTCTCTCTCTCTCTCTCTCTCTCTCTCTCTCTCTCTCTCTCTCTCTCTCTCTCTCTCTCTCTCTCTCTCTCTCTCTCTCTCTCTCTCTCTCTCTCTCTCTCTCTCTCTCTCTCTCTCTCTCTCTCTCATAAATACTAATTAAATGTCACATAATGCTACTACTATCATTATTATCATGGGTTAGGAAATATATAAAATTAGGAATACAACTAATAAAGACAAAGAGTAAAAAGAAAAAAGTTGAATCGAAGTAAATTTCCACAGAATAGCGCAACACACACACACACACACACACGATACAGTCCCAATGGGAATTTATATTTCAGTTATAGCTTAATTACATTCGGTTACAAAAAAAAAAAAAAAAAAAAAAAAAAACCTCGGACAGACAGACCATTTATGATAACTTTATACTTTGGCGTCTTTTATATTTCAATGATTTGAATATGAATTGAGTCAGCTTTACCTGTACGAGCTCGTGGAGCAGCGGTTAAGGATTCATAAACTTTTTCTTTCTTTATAAATATTAAAATATTTTCCGCTGCGTTTTTACATATATTAGCTACAGATCAAACCTATAGGCGTAATATATATATATATATATATATATATATATATATATATTATATATATATATATATATATATATATATATATATAATATATATATATATATATATATTTATTAAAACTATATACAGTGGTAAAACTCTTATGCTTTTGTTCTATAGGGCCCGGGTTCGATTCCCCTATAGCAAACTTTAAACTCTGATATATATATATATATATATATATATATATATATATATATATATATATATATATATATATATATATATATTATATATATATATATATATATATATATATATATTATTGTTATTATTATTTATAGAAAATCAAGGAAACTGGTGAAAAACTTGCAGAGGAAGCAAAACCGTATAATCTTAATCCATTTTCCTCTTCCGCTCTTACGAAACTTATTCGAAACTTCTCCACATTATCTATTCCAAGAGTCGTTGCTGGATCCTTTATAATGGTACGTTCTCTTTCTTCTAATATATCAATAGCAGCTATCATGTTATTTTATGTTTATCATATATATATATATATATATATATATATATATATATATATATATATATATATATATATATATATATATATATATATATATATATATATATATATATATATATATATATATATATATATATATATATATATATATATATATATTAGGGATGGAGCGATACCAAAATTTTTACCGATACCGATACTTTAAAATTCCCCGAAATCGATACCCGATACCTAAAATATGCCGAATGCCGATACCACTACCGATACCGATACTTTACTCCTATACAAAATTTTTACCGATACCGATACTTAAAAATATGCCGATACCGATACCGATACTTCACTCCATCCCTAATATATATATATATATATATATATATATATATATATATATATATATATATATATATATATATATATATATATATATATATATATATATATATATATTAATATAATTTATACATGTTTCTCGTTATTGCGTATTGATAATTCGAACTATCACGACTCCAGCGTTGGTTTAGGATTGTCAGGAGTTTTACTGGTAATTGGATCTGTGGCGTCTGGCCTCGGCCTTTGCGCCCTCTTAGGACTTCCTTTCTCTGCGGCAACGACACAGGTTCTTCCGTTTCTGACACTAGGTCTGGGCGTTGACGATATTTTCCTTATCATTTCAACTGTTCAGGAAGTCGCCTCTATGAATACGAATAGCAAAGCAACATCTCAAGTAAGTTGGTATTCATTTTCTCAACAGAATAAGTTAATATATATATATATATATATATATATATATATATATATATATATATATATATATATATATATATATATATATATATATATATATATATATATATATATATATATATATATATATATATATATATATATATATATTCGTTTAATTATGAGTGCGCGTGCGGGCGCGCATATGAGAGAAGAGAGAGAAGGAACGGAGAAAGAGAACGGGGAGAGGAGGTGGGGAAGAGAGAGAATGGAGAGAATAAACGGAGAAATAGAATGGGGAAGGGGGAGAGAAAGAACGGGGAGGGGAGTAGGGGGAGAGAGAGAGCAAGAGCGGAAAAAGCGAACGGGGATGGGAGAGAGAGAGAGAGAGAGAGAGAGAGAGAGAGAGAGAGGAGAGAGAGAGAGAGAGAGAGAGAGAGAGAGAGATTGAAGAGAATGAACGGAGAAAGAGAACGGGGAGGGGGAGAGAGAAAGAGAATGGAGAGAATGAACGGGCAGGGGAAAGAGAACGGGGAGGGGAGGGGGGAGAGAGAGAAAGAACGGAGAGAAGGGGAGGGAGAGAGAGAATGAGCGGAGAAAGAGAACGGGGAGGGGAGACAGAGAGAGATTGGAGAGAATGAAATGGGAGGGGGGAGGGGGAGGGAGAGAAAATGGATAGAATAAACGGGGAGGGGGAGAGAGAGAGCGAATGAACGGAGAAAGAGAACGGGGAGGGAGGGGGGAGAGAGAATGAACGGAGAAAGAGAACGGGGAGGTGGGAGGGAGAGAGAATGAGCGGAGAAGAGAACGGGGAGGGGAGAGAGAGAGAATGAACGGAGAAAGAGAACGAGGAGAGAGAGAGAGGGAGGATCACTAAAAATTCTGTTCTGTGAAATCAATTTAAAGAATTTTATAAATATATTTTTTTTTTTAAATTTTCAATTTTATTGAAATTGAAAAACGAATTTTATATTTAAAAAAAAAAAAAAAAAAAATTTCCTTTTTGAAATTGATGAAAAGGTAAGAAAATTATTTTTAATTTTTATTTTGTTTTTAAACTTTAGTTGTTTTTATTTTATTTATTTTATTTGTTTATTTCCATTATATCCTGATTCCCTTTTTTTTTGTCTTAATTTTTTTATATATATATATATATATATATATATATATATATATATATATATATATATATATATATATATATATATATATATATATATATATATATATATATATATATATATATATATATATATATATATATATATATATATATATATATATATATATATATTGTCCCTACTAACATATTTGAATTTAATTTCAAATTTTGATTTAATAAAAAAAAAAAATTTATTTTAAAATTTTAAAATATTCAAAAGTTTAGTCAGCTTCTTCTAAACAATATATAGCGTTAATTCTTCTGGTCCATCTTCTTTCCTCTTCTAATAGTTCCTCGGAAATCTTACATCACTTTCAAACCCTTCTCTGGCTCTTCTCTTTTCTTCTTTCCCAGCTGTTTCCAATGCGTCCTATTCCGACGGCAGTCAGTCAGTATATATATATATATATATATATATATATATATATATATATATATATATATATATATATATATATATATATATATATATATATATATATATATATATATATATATATATATATATATATATAAAGGACTTTTTACTTCATTTTGTAACCGTAATTAACCTATCATAAGAATGGCTTGTAAATTTTCTGTAAAGTCCAATTTTGGTTCAGGTACTACAACGTTTTTTCTTTTTTTCTTTCTTTTTTATTTGTTTTATATTTTATTTTAGATATTTGTCTCATATTTCTTTTTGAGTTTTATTTTTATTACTATTATCCTTTTCTCATGTAACAATAAAGATATTTTTTCAACCTTTAGTACTCTAAAACATATATATATATATATATATATATATATATATATATATATATATATATATATATATATATATATATATATATATATATATATATATATATATATATATATATATATATATAATGGTAAAGAATGGATAGTGTTATATTGATATTGAAATCGTTACGTTTATATTACCTATATTTCCCCAATTTAAATAATTATGTACCTAGTTATATATACTACTGTATTTTTTGCTAATAACCAGGACTTACTTGCGTTCCTACGATCACTTCGTTGTCCACATTGTTATATATATATATATATATATATATATATATATATATATATATATATATATATATATATATATATATATATATATATATATATATATATTATATATATATATATATATATAATCAGTGGTATTTATTCTAGAGAAGGTAATTTGTAGATATTTTTATGAGTATCCTACTAAATGTAAATGTAATATTTCTTAATTCACTTTCCAGAATTGTCAAGTTGGTGAAATTATGAAGCGATGCGGAATTTCTGTTGCTGTAACTTCATTATGCAGTGCTTCGGGATTTTTTGCTGCAGCCATTATTCCAATACCTGCTCTTAAAGTTTTGTGTATTCAAGCTGGTCTTATTATTCTTACGATATTGGTCTCAATGTTACTAGTCTTTCCAGCATTTATAAGCCTCGATCTTCGTCGGAGAAATAAAGGAAGAGTAGATTTTTTTTGCTGCTTACCATCGTCCGTCTTTCAGACTGATGCAAAACATTCTCAAGCTTCTTCAAAACCAACCTTCAATGCTCAAAGTGATATTAAGAGAACTGCAGTTACAAGAGTTTTGTCACCTCCCGGAAGAGGTACAGTTACCAGGGTTCTTTGCACACCGTCCTCTGAAGAATGCTGGGTTGGAGCTAAACCTGTACAAGCTTCAAGTCCTTCCATGGAGTCTTTGACAGCTGAATCTACTGGAAGCTTAGTTAAGAGACCTAATCTATCAAGAGAGCAAACTTGTGGGAAAATATTTAACTGTTCATTAAAGATTTGGATCAGAGATGTTTACTCTCAAGTTATAACACGAGGTCCTGTAAAAGCTGTCACAATTCTTTTTTTATTTTTAACTATTGCTGCGTCGGCATGGGGTGTAAGTCGTTTGAAAGACGGCCTTGATCTGACTGATATAGTTCCAACTGGCACCACAGAATCAGAGTTTCTAAACTCTCAACAGAAGTACTTTGGGTTTTATAATATGTTCGCAGTAACTCAGGGGAACTTTGAGTATCCTACGAAACAAAAACTTCTACACGAGTATCACGAGGCCTTTAACAGAGTTCCATGGATTATCAAGAACGATAATGGAGGTCTCGCTGATTCTTGGCTTGTTCTCTTCAGAGACTGGTTAAAAGGTTAAGAAATAAATTACTTCTTACTGACATGACTAACGTATTATTGCTGATAATTGGGCTGTTACATATATTTTAGGTTTCCATTTTTATTAAAACGTTATTATTTTATATTCCATAGGACTTCAACGTTCTTTCGATAGCGATTGGGAGAAAGGTTACATTACTGAAGAAGGCTGGAAGCGAAATGCCTCTGACAATGGAATTTTAGCTTATAAATTATTGGTACAAACTGGACACGTTGATCATCCTGTAGATACAAGCCTAGTGTCTCAGGTACGTGTTCAGAATTTTTAACAAATGCTTTTATGTTGAGTAAAATTTTATTTCCATGATTAACATTTTATGTTTCTCTAAAGTTTTGTTTATGTGAAAAAATAAACAACTTAGTATATTATTATTTATGTCATTTTTTTTCTTGTGATGATCAGATTCGCCTTGTGGATGACGAAGGAATTATTAACCCGAAGGCGTTTTATAATTACTTAACAGCTTGGGTTTCAAACGACGCTTTAGCTTATATTGCATCTCAAGCAAATATAATACCCATGCCTCGGTTTTGGTATCATGAAAGATCTGATTATGATCTTAAGATACCCAAGTCGTCTCCCATTATATACGCTCAATTCCCCTTTTATTTGAGTGATTTGGACGACACCGAAACGATTACCAAAATGATCGAAACTGTGAGAAACATTTGTAAGAAATTTGAAGACAAGGGCCTGCCGAACTTTCCCTCAGGAGTTCCATTTACTTTCTGGGAACAATACATAAATTTAAGGTCAGTTTTCTTATTTGTTTATAAAAATCATCTCATTTTTTTAAAATTAAGTACTTTAAACTGTGCTATATATATATATATATATATATAATATATATATATATATATATATATATATTATATATATATATATATATATATATATATATATATATATATATATATATATATATATATATATATATATATATATATATATATATATATATATATATATATATATATATATATATATATATTTCAGATTTTACTTGCTTTTGGCTTTAGTCACAGTTCTTGGAACAGTCTTTATACTTCTTTCAGTTTCATTAGTGAATGTTTGGGCTGCTTCTTTAGTTGTTCTAATATTGGCTACTTTAGTTCTTCAGCTCTCTGGCCTTTTAGGCCTCTTTGGTCTAAAACTATCAGCAGCGCCTGCCATTATGCTAATTATATCAGTAGGAGTTGGAGTGGAGTTTTCGGTTCACATGACAATAGGATTTTTGACGGCTCTTGGAGACCGCAATCGCCGAGTAAGGATATCATTGACACATATGTCGATCCCTATGTTGAATGGGGCCTTTTCGACGCTT
>SEYY01019062.1:0-5000 GCA_009176605.1 Armadillidium nasatum | reverse complement strand
CGGTGAGTGGGGGTCTCCGAGATCTTTGAGGCTAACCGACGGAGACCCTTGTTCGAGAAGGAAAATAAATCCTCGCAGATTAAACAAAGCTATATATATATATATATATATATATATATATATATATATATATATATATATATATATATATATATATATATATATATATATATATATATATATATATATATATATATATATATATATATATATATATATATATATATATATATATATATATATATATATATATATATATATATAATATATATATATATATATATATATATATATATATATATATATATATAAAGGAACCCCATGGAAAATCTTACGTGGGGGCTCCGCCGACCACTGCCTTTATAAAATAGATATTGGTAGAAATCGAAATAGATTACGACGCATTTGGATGGTATATATGATGCTTGTAAGTGAAAGTTAAGCAAGAACTAAATTTATTTTAACATTTTCAGTTATAACTTTATGAGTGATACGATTAATCTGTTACACCCGTACATTTCTATATGAAGTAAGTTGAAAATATAAAAAGAAAAAGGAAAAACCTCAAATGAAATTTTTATTTTGTTTAATTCTTGAAGTATAGATTGATTTTTGTCATATTAAGTATGCGTAGCAGCAGCAAATAAGAAGAATGAATAAGACCATAATATAAAAATTTAAAAGTTAAGAAACAGAAAAACTGTGTGTATGGAATGGGAGGTGGTGTAGAACTGAAATAAAAACGTAATGACAGGCTTAAAGGGAAAATAAAGATACTAACTACGTAATAATAAAGCATTTAATTAGAATTATTATATCTGACTGGACGCATGATAGTTAGATATATAGATATATATATATATATATATATATATATATATATATATATATATATATATATATATATATATATATATATATATATATATATATATATATATATATATATATATATATATATATATATATATATATATATATATATATATATATATATAAAATACATTTGTTTACATCACGTGGCCTTTAAAGATTGCTGCAGAGAAGAATCATAGATATAAATTTTTTATCTTCAGTTTTCGCTGCAGAGAGTAGAAAATTACTGCAGCGAGCTCGTAGAACATTTTAATTTGCTTTTTGCTTTAAGAATCTTCAAGATATTTAAAGAATATTAACCGAGGAAATTGAAGGTGGAACAACCTATAATTTTCGCTGCCACAATATTGAACGGTCACGAGACATAAACGTGGAGGATTTGTGCTAAAGTTTTCTTTTATAGAATAAACATCTTTTGCAGGCATTCTCAGTCAAAAAAAATTTTTATACAAATTATTGCGGGTAATTATTTCTGCATTTTCGGATCATTAACTTGTTTTAAATGAAGTACATATTTTCAATTATTCCGAATTTCATTGGTTCAAACACAGACTAGAAATGGTTCAAAACGTTTTAGCCAAAGTCTTTTAAAATTCTTTTTTAAACTTGTTCTGTCTTATATTACTTCCTGTGACCTTTATGATATTAATTAAGTGATTGCTAAAATTAATTAAATGACTGATTAAATTGGATTTTAATATATATTTAGGTTTTCTAATATAAATCACCTGACATATGCTATAACTATAAGACTGTGCTACAGCGAAATGCGATACGAAATTCAAGATTTTTGCTACATGAACAGAGTCAACAGACCCAAAATTTTGTGTTGTGCCTTTGCAAAATTGGTTATTCAAATTAATTGTGCGAGTTATTTACTTTTAAAGTATTTTGTTTTATTGGGTGATTCTCTTTTGTATTATCAAGTTGTGTTTGTTATTATATTTATTTTGTGATTGCTTCATATAATTTAATTAGTATAGTTGATTATGTCCAAATTTATCTTAATTTTGCTGTAGGCCTACCATCCTTTTTCAAATTAGGATTTTTTTAACTCTAGGCTAAGCAAGATCTTGGTTACTAAAAGTTACTTTGTTTACATATGATATTTGTTTATTTTTATTTTTTTGTAATTGTAGGGAATTTTTCACTAGTTGTAGTTGATACTTGTAGTTTAGTTTTTCAAAACTGAAGGCTAAAATAAGTAAGTAATAACATATAGGCCATTACTGCTTGAAGATCATTGAAACAACACAGGTAAAGTAACTAAGCCTAAGCTAATTAAAGTTTTGGTAAAAATTTAGGTAATTCAAGAGAGCATGGGAGCATTATTTTTCTTGAAAAGTACAAGGAAAAAAAAATATGAAAATTATATTTTGGTTAATTGAGGCATGGAAAATGATTTTGTACACTAAAAATAAAAAAATAAAATTAACTAAGTTATAACTATGATTTTATTTAACATTACATTGTATGACTTTAATAGCTGGCATATTGGTAATAATTCAATCTATACCATAGTTCGCTATTTTTCATTATATTGAAAATATAAAGTCAAAATATGCAGAATTGCATTCTATACACACTTTTACTCAACATAAAAGTAAAAAAAAAAATAAAAGATTTAAAGAGGGCTCCAAATACTGAAATGAATGTCTATTAATTGTCCATTATTAATTAATTCATTTTAGTATTTAACTTTTGAAAGTTGCTATTAATATTTTTTTTTTTTTTAGTACTTAACTTTCCAACATTGCCATTAATAATTGGTTTTAAAAAGAATATGAAAATAGATTTCAATATTTTTTACTAAAAATCAAATATTAAGAAATATTTTTTTTCTATTAAAATAAATTATTTTTTAATAATTTAATATATATTTATTTCAAATATTATTTTTTAATTTTATATATGCACTGAAAGAGACAGAATTTTCTAGGGTAGGCCTCTTTGTTGGCTGTAGGTGTACTTTCTACCCTTTAAGTCAAGGTTATATATATATTATAACATTTGTTAGATCTTAAAATTTTTAAATCTAACAAATTAGTTTGACTTAACCATAACTTATAGGTTAAAAAGTATGCCTGTAGCCAGTAAGAGGCCCAACCTAGCAAACATGCCTAACCTAGAAAAATGCTCTCAGCAGGTACATAAAAAAAAAATAGTATATATATCAACTATATATATATATATACTATATATATATATATATATATATATATATATATATATATATATATATATATATATATATATATATATATATATATATATATATATATATATATATATATATATATATATATATATATATATATATATATATATATATATATATATATATATATATATATATATATATATATATATATATATATATATATATATATATATATATATATATATATATATATATATATATATATATATATATATATATATATATATATATATATATATATATATATATATATATATATATATATATATATATATATATATATATATATATATATATATATATATATATATATATATATATATATATATATATATATATATATATATATATATATATATATATATATATATATATATATATATATATATATATATATATATATATATATATATATATATATATATATATATATATATATATATATATATATATATATATATATATATATATATATATATATATAGGAAAAGGTGGAGATTGTTTCTGAGTTTCGATTGTTAAAAAATATCGAAAATCAAAAATATTGGAGAAGCCTATCGTAAACAAGAGAGTTGTCAGAGGTAGGTACTATTACTAGACATAGACACAATTATTATTACTTACTTTTCTAGCAGAACCTATTCGACTTATCATAACCTGAACTACCGAAATTGCCGTAAAAAGATAAACAAGAATACCTAACGTAATATATAATTATATATAAAATAAAATATTAAAAATATATATATAATTATATATATATAGTCAGGCGGGGGAGGTAATGAACGTCTGATTTTGAGGTAAAACGTAAACAGCCTTTATTAATATGAATAAATTGAAATTGTGGCCAAGTAAGTATATGTGTTACTAGCCCAATCCCTTATCATTCGGAAAAATGTAAAAAAGTTAATTGTTTTTACCCCTACAATGACATAGCACATGATGAAGTAACATGACCCTTTTTGAGACCTCAAAAAGTTCAACTTGTACTTTTGAACATTTAACTTTTTTTGGGAAGAAAATCAGTACAGAAACTGAAATTAGGGACAAAATATGAACAGTAGGGGGTAAGTTATTAGCCAATAGAATGGCAAGTTCCTATACCTTCCCTCAAAGTAGATGGGGGATGTTGACCTATTAACTATAGCATGGGGTGAAAGATGAACATGTTCAATTCATGTTTCTCCCCATAGTTTGTTCACTTCTTTCCCTAAAACGTGTTCATTTTCTCCCCAAGCTGTTTTTTTTTTCCCCCACATATTTTTATACTATATATATATATATATATATATATATATATATATATATATATATATATATATATATATATATATATATATATATATATATATATATATATATATATATATATATGAAATGATCAATGATCAACGAAGCAGTTGCAGATGAAGGAATTCTAATTATAGTTCAATCAGGTGAAGAGATAAACGTAGAAGGAAATGAAATAAATGAAGAACCATCATTTCACTCTCCAGTAACATCGACACCAATATCCTTTTTGGAAAAAAATATGTCAGTTTTTGAAGTGGAAAGTAATTTACCAGGAACATCTAAGAATTTGTCTGAAAGAGAAGTATCTGAAAAATGTGCCACTACAAGATCTTTTGAATGAAATACAAAGTAGATTTCCTAATTATGAAATAAACTTAAGACCAATACAAAAACAGAAGAGTATAGAAGAAGTGTTACACGGTAGAGGAAGAGTGCCAAATGAGAAACCAAAATGTAGGAGAGCTGTGCAAACCAAATCAGCTGTTATCACAAATGAAGACATATTAACAAGTATGAAAGAAAGAGAAGTACAAAAATCTACAAAATGTGTTACAAGAAAAACAAAAAAAAAATCTGGTGGAATAGCTTATAAAAAAAGGCAAAACAAGAA
>SEYY01019061.1:60000-62500 GCA_009176605.1 Armadillidium nasatum | reverse complement strand
ATATATATATATATATATATATATTATAAAAAATTTTACACTATTATATTGTAAATTTTAGGCAAAAACCATCTTGGAAAAAGTATTTAATATCCACAAATTTAAGGTAGAGCTTGATAAAAAATGATTGATTTTTTAACGTTTGTAGTAATGAAATATCTGAATATTATTACTTAAAGTAAAAAAAAAAAAAAAAAAAAAAAAAAAAAAAAAAAAAAAAAAAACAACTTTTTAAACAAGAAGTTTAATTTTTTGTCAAAACAACTTTCTTTGATCTAAACTCAATAATAAAGTATAAAGATGAATTTTGACTCTAGGTCTTTACCAAAAAAGTGATTTGCTAATTTAATTTAGCGTTATTTTAAGCTATAACATGTTTATTTAATAATTGTTAAATAACACAAACATTATTTAAAGTATTTGTTCAAAAAAATTACACTGTTAAACACTTTAAAAATATATTTATTTAAACGACATAAAATGGAAGGTACTTCCAATAAATATACAGAATTTCTACAGAGATTATGACAAGGGAGATCTTGCGGTTCTAACTAGCACCACAGTGACATCATCAACGAGCCTTGAATTTAATTAAGAAAGAGTTTTTTCAAAAGTAAAAATCCTAAATGCCGTAACCTATTCATTATTGTAAACTTTGTATAAACTTTAAGAAAATTCAAAAAGCGTAATATGTTATTTTCTTATTAACAAAACTTATGAATATTTTTATTGCGAAATAGTTAAAGAAAACTTTAGTCATAATCAGATCTTATTCCAGCTTCAAACAACCAAAAAATTTTTATTATTTGGAGCAAAAGAACCCTATACATGTTTTTGTATTGAAATTTTGAATACTTCGTTTTCTGTCGTTCATTAACCAAGTAAATCGGATAGTTCGAACTTAGAATTTCTTTAGTTTTTTTTTTAATTAACTGAAAAAGCAAACCTTCAATGCCTACAAAGTTTTGAAAAGCTTCAGGGTATGAAAATAATATTTGAAATTTTTTTTTTTTATGAATTAAATCTCAATCCCTTTTGAATTCTTCAATTTAAATTTGCTATTAATTTATTTTTTATTTTTTTTTGTTTCCTAGCTGGAAAAGCAGAGTAAAATATTTGCTTTCTTTTAAAACTTATTCCCATTAGAATTTTTTAATTTAAATTTGTTATTAATATTTCATTTTTAATATTTATTTCCTTGCCGGAAAAACAAAAATGTATGTAGTAACAAACAGTAATATAATAAATCTCAAGAGATAATAAATTTAAATTTACTTGCAAAATTATTTTTAAAAAATAATTTAAAAAAAATTTGAAATATTATAACCAGTTAAATAAATAAAGAATACTCAAGCATATACAAGTACGTACATTACGTATTAGAGGTATGTGGTATTTAGGCTGAGAATTACGAGGCTTATTATTCTTAAAATCCATTCTAAAGAATAACTAGCCAAGTAATAATCAATCCTAACAGAGCATATCACTAATAGGTAAGAAGCATTGTCTGTACCTGTGTAAAATTGTGATTAACAATTACTTGACTAATTTATTCTTAATTATATAATTAAAACATTTTTACATGTCTGAATGCTGGTCCTTATACAATTTATATAATTTTTAGTTCTTAGATTTATTTGTTTTTACTTTTTCTTATAAAATTTATCTCTTTGTCTAATTCTTTTCAAATTTTTTCTTCTTTAATTTATTTATTTTAAATTTTTTTTTTTTTTTTTTTTTTATTTATTTGTATATATATATATATATATATATATATATATATATATATATATATATATATATATATATATATATATATATATATATATATGTGTGTGTGTGTGTGTGTGTGTGTGTGTGTGTGTGTGTGTGTGTGACTAATGCTCTTTAGTCTTGTCCGTGATAAATGGGAGTTGTGTCTTGGAACTGATTACCACATTTACGAAAATATCTTTTAACGGCACAGAAAAAACATTCAATGAAATGGGTTGTTTATCCACTAAGGATAAAAGGGGATTGGAGATCATACTACAGTGTGGCGTGTATTGAAAAATAGTCATTTCCATCTATATCATTTTCAGAGAGTACAGGGTTTGAAACCAGAAGATTACGGCCTTAGAATATAAGTCCTAGTTTCTTTATCGGGAGGTAAATGAGACAAACTTCTATGAATACGTATTGTTAACAAATGAGGCGGATTTCAGGCATGAAGGTGTGTTCAGTTTTCAAAACAATCACTTTTCGCACGTAAGAAACCCACATGGGTATCAACAACGGTACGGTGTGAAATTTTGGGCGGGTATCAGAAATAACCACATTATTGGACCATACACTCTTCGAAGACCTCTAACTGGAAAAGTAAACAGAATATTTATTTTCCGAGTTATTAGAGGATGTACCCTTAGCTATCCGCTAACGATTGTGGTTCCAACACGTTCGTCTTCTCCAGCATATTTTCATATTGGAATACGAAATTACCTGGATGTTTAATTTCCAAATC
>SEYY01019061.1:42500-45000 GCA_009176605.1 Armadillidium nasatum | reverse complement strand
AAGAACAATTAGAAATAAAAAAGTTGACAAAAACAATGTTGAAACTCTCATTTTTCCATGCAACTATTTTATCAGAAGAACATAGGATAGTCTCTGTAATGAATCTAAAATCATTAAAGAAAATTGTTAGAAAATCATTCACTGTTTACATAAAAAAATTAAACATTACTAAAAGACTGAAAACTCTACTAATACAATTACAATAAGTCAATTCTTCGCTTAATTCATAGGATGACAAACCATTAAACAGATTTTCATCCTTTTCTTTATAGAGAATTTAATCTTTTATGAACGTTTTCTTTTGTTAGCGAGATTATTAAAATTTACTGATGCTTGTTAGGTATGTTGTGACAAATACGGATGTTGAAAACCTAATTTACTTTGTTATAAAATTTAAATGGTGCAATTAAAATTATTATAACAATATTATTTGTGAGGAATAACTCACAGAAGATCGAATTTCTAAAATTTTTACAAAGCATACACTAAACATATGCTAAGGAATGTGAAAAAAAAAAAAACGGTATCGCTATAATAATTTAATCAAGCTCGGAATAAACACGTTTTATCATTCTGAATTTACCCACATGGCTTGCAATAAATTACAATCAGAATTTATTAAAAAATATATAATAAAAACAGAGCTTGTGTTGTTTGCCAAAACCTGCAATATTAGTCATTCATAAAATTAATATTATTTGAAATAGTTCGAAATTTTTTTTTCTCTCGCAAAAAAAAAAAAAAAATATATATATATATAAGTATATATATATCACTTTCGACCGGTGCCAGATTTCGAAAAATCTGGTAACCTAAGCCAAACGGGTTTTTGATTTGCAATGCAAATCACTCCGCTCAATTAACCTCACGCTCTTTCCTGACACCATTTTGGTGGTTCAATCCATTGAAATTGGCCTCAAGTCTTGGGAAGGGGCATCGTGAACCCCCAAAAATGGTATCAGGAAGTTGCCCTGAGTTTGCAAAATCGCTGCGTTCACCTCACTTTTTTCCTGACCATTTTCTTTGCGGTTCAGTCAGCTGAAATTGGTTCGAACCTTAGGGGTCCGGGGTCCAGGGGTCCGTGAACCGACAAAGAAAATGTCAGGAAGGTCCCTGAGAATGCAGGATTGCACGCAAGTGCAGAAAAGACCGTTAGGGCAGGTTGCCAGATTTTTCGAATCTGGCACCGTCGAAAGTATATATATATACTATATATATATATATATATATATATATATATATATATATATATATATATATATATATATATATATATATATATATATATATATATATATATATATATATATATATATATATATATATATATATATATATATATATATATATATATATATATATATATATATATATATATATATATATATATATATATATATATATATATATATATATATATATATATATATATATATATATATATATATATATATATATATATATATATATATATATATATATATATATATATATATATATATATATATATATATATATATATATATTATTTGAAAACAATACAAAGAATATTGAAGGTGAGAATGAACTGCAAACGAAAAATTTTCAAAATGGGGGGATCCCTCTCCCTTACAATTCAACCAGCGAGTTGTGGGAAAAACTAAAATATTTCTTTGTCACCGCTCACGAGTGGAGGTACGGGAGGCAGAACTTTAAAATATTAGAAAAATGACCGAGTGCCATGCATTTGCCTTTTCAAACCGGCAGATTTAGTGTATTCTAATAATAATAATAATAATAATAATAATAATAATAATAATAATAATAATAATAATAATAATAATAATAATAATAATAATAATAAAAAATAATAAATAATAAAATAATAATAATAATAATAATAATAATAATATATATTATATATATATATATATATATATATATATATATATATATATATATATATATATATATATATATATATATATATATATATATATATATATATATACTGTATATTGGAAGAAACATTTTTCCATTGTAAACTTGCATGGCATTCAGTATGAGAATTACTGCGATTTATTGCAAATCATGGCGGTAAATTCAGTAAGCCAGTAGGATAAAATGTGTTTATTTGTCAAGTGATTAAATTAAATTATGTTAGAGACTTTTGCTACACTTATCTTGTGTTTAACATTCATACAAACGTATTTTTAATAGTGTGGGAAAGTTTTTATGAAAATATGTTTATAGGACGTATTTCTACCCAAGTAGAAAATATAAAATATATAAATATAAAAAATGTATTAAAAAATAAATAAATATTATTTATAAATACTCAACAATTTCTGGTTTCGACAATTAAGTTTTGAGAATTTTTTTTTTTTTGGCAACTATAGATGAAAATTTTATATCCGCTAAAAATTTTAATAAATTAAAGATTTTGCAAACATAAATTTTTTATTTACCATAGTTCTGCGATGATATAAAATTATTAATTCAAAGTGTTTTAGCATTAATT
>SEYY01019061.1:25000-30000 GCA_009176605.1 Armadillidium nasatum | reverse complement strand
CTATTTTGTCTCTGTCTTTCTACTTTGGCGTTCTCTTTTGGGTTGATGCGAGCGCTCATTCAGCCTGTTCCGAAGAAAGGGGACCCTTCTCAACCATCTAATTATTGTCCTACTTCTTTGAAGTTCGTTATTTCTAAAGTTTTCGAATCTATCCTTAAAATGAAGATTTTGAAACATCTGAATTCTTCCAATCTTATCTCGCCTGTATAGTTTTCGTAAACTTGTGATCTTCTATCCCTTTTCTGACTCTTGGTCCTACACTCTTCGGCATTTCGGTGGATCTTCCGCTTTTGCGCTAGACATATCGAAAGCCTTCTATAGAATTTGTCATAAAGCTTTGATGGCACATGGCTCCGGCAACTATGGTTTCTTCTTATAAAGGTCTAAACGCTATAACTGAGGGTTCAAGGAAAACATTAAAATCTTTATATACATTATTAATTTACATAACTTCATCTATCTTCTAAATTTTAACAATCTAAAATCATAGTCTAAGATGGTTGTACTATATTCACAAGACTATACAACCCGTTGTCTATTCTTCTATCCAAGGATCTCTCTCTTTCGTTCGCGTCTTCAGCGAGAAGCAGCGCCGTCCAGCCAAACCCATCAACATCCCAAGCATTACGCTTTCAAAACAGGTCGATGCAGTCTGGAGCACCCTACCTCTTTCTTCGGAACGACGTTCTTTATTTCGGTTTTCATCAAGTCTTCATCAACGGTCTTCGTCAATGGTCTTCACTAACATTCTTCCTTTCGGTGTGAGTCCGTAAGATCACTTTCATTCACTAGTATTAAACTAACTTTTTACCTACTAGTTAACACTTAACACTCTTGTACTCAACAATAACTTTTCAACAACTTGCTAAAACTTAGCAGCCTTGTCTTTACATTACCATTCTTTAAATTCTACTAACAACAATGCTTCACTCCAGTCTCTTTACCAATCTCCTGATTGAACCTGCTACCACGAACTATTTTCACTCCGATAAACGATAAAATTACATTATATAGTTAGTTGGATTTCTTTTTAAACTATTCCCTCACACGATATATATATATATATATATATATATATATATATATATATATATATATATATATATATATATATATATATATATATATATATATATATATATATTTATATACTCTTCAAAGAAGAGCTTCAAGCAATACCTTAATTACGTTTCATTTAATTTCTATAAATGAAAGATAATTTAGTATTTTTAGTTTTCTCTCCCGCATTTTGATCTGAAATTTATTCTCCCTTTTAGAATTATATTTTAAGTAAGCATAAGTTGCATATATATATATATATATATATATATATATATATATATATATATATATATATATATATATATATATATATTATATATATATTCTCACCAGACTCCTGTAAACGTGTACGTTTGTCAGTTGTTCTGGACGAAACCCCTCCACCACGTACGGTCCTCATAGATTCCAGACTCCTCTATCTCCTCCACCTCGCGTCCTCTTCTCTCGACGGCCGTCCTAACGTTATCACTCCATCTGACTCTTGGTTGCCCCACACTACGTCTTCCATTCGGCCTCCATCTGTAGTATTTCTTCGGGTATCTATCCTCATTCATCCTCATCACATGTCCGTACCATCGGAGTTGTCCCCTCTCAATAAAAGTCAGTATACTCTCCACCCCCAGCTCCTCTCTTATATCATCATTTCTCATTCTATCCCTTCTTGTAACTCTCTTTATGGATCTCAACACTCTCATTTCACATGCTTGTATCTTGCTTCTAGTTTTCGTGGTTAGAGCCCACGCTTCGTTATCGTAAGTTAGTATAGGTCGTAGTATACACACATATATTATTATTTTCACCTTTCGAGGTACATTTCTGTCTCTTAGTAATGGATATAACGATCCTAATGCATTATTAAACTTTTCTATTCTATTATTCAATTCTATGTTAATAACATTTCCCGTTCCAAAACAAACTCCGAGGTATTTAAACTGATCAACCTGCTTCAGCTCCTGATCCATCACTCTAATATTCATTTCTTCCTCCTCCTTACTTATCAGCATCACCTCCGTTTTCTCCCCATTTATTTTCATTCCTCTCTCCCTCAACTCCTCATCCCACACCACAATAAATCTCTGCAGAGCCTCCTTTGATTCTGCCACCAACGCAAGGTCATCTGCGTATCCAAAGACAGTTCCTTCCATTCTTCTCCTGACCATTTTCCCGCAATAATCCATGAACAGATATATATATATATATATATATATATATATATATATATATATATATATATATATATATATATATATATAATATTTAATTTTTTTATTCCTTACAAAAGGAATTCTTTAGTATCCATTTCCTCTTTGTCATCTCTTACAGTTTGCAAGCATTATACAGAACACTTTTTCGCATTCTTCTCTTTACAGTTAAATTTTTCTTTTCATCTTGCGATATGGCATTCTGTAAATTCTGATTAGAGGCTGTGATTTCGCATACCAATTTTCTTCCTCTATCAATTTTTGTATGAGAAATTGCAGTGTCCTTTTAGCATCCCTGATCGTCTTGAAGACGAACCAAACCAGTTAGAACTTCCTTAACCCTAATTCCTTAGGATTCTGAGCTATTTTCTTTCCTAATATCTACTTTTTAACATTATCAATCCTTCCATTCCGATAACTCCATCTTACATGAATTTCTAAGATGGTGGATTTCCTCTCTTTATCTAATATAATTTCTTTTGTCAACGATCCTGCGATAAATTGCATAGGAAAATATCAGAATTTAACCATTGTTAGATAGAGAGAAAAAGAAATATTTGTCTGTACTCCAAAAATTATAAGTTCAGGTATATTCTCACCTCAGGTCTCTCAGAAGGACTCTCCACAAAAGTGCACGTCATTTGAAAAGAAGGTGTCATAAACATCATCTCCATTAAAGTGTTAGTTTTTCTAACAAGAGATTTGAAGAGAAGTAACATAGTGCAAATAAAAAAGATGGCTAAAGAAATCCAGATGAAAAAAAGAGGAAAGAATAGCGAATTAGAAGTTAAGAATAAGTAATGTAAGTCGAGATCATTTCAAAAATGATTTGGCTTATAAATAAGAAGCCTAATTGTTAAATTAAGGTTGCTATTAACCAAGGAAAGATATAGATCGCCACGTGTTTCATCCGTACAAGAGAAAAGCCATTGTATTGGGGAGCAATAAAAATGCAAGGAATTGTATAATTTCTATACCTGAAAAAAATATAATTAAACATAAAATGACAAACAAATCGGAAGCTTATGGAAACAAATATCTACGATAACTCAAAAAAACAGTAATGGAGAGCAAGTATAGTCAAGTATTGAATGTATAGTCATAACATCATTTTTTATACGAATATTATGTATAGATGCTGTAAGAAAAAACATTTTCCTGCTTATTGATAGGGAACTATGACGAATCATTTTCAGCTAAAACCAAAAATTATATAACCACTGCAAGTGAGGAGCTTTGATTTTCGCAGTTACAAAAAATAATGAGTCGAGAAGACCTTCCTCCAGACATGGCAAGCTGAATGAAACTTTGAAGATGAAAACAAATTTTCGATATATATATATATATATATATATATATATATATATATATATATATATATATATATATATATATATATATATATATATATATATATATATATATATATATATGAAACGAAAGACGACTCCTCAAACTTACATCAGGTGATATTAAAAACGAGCGTGATTGGTAGATTCAAAAAGGGGTGAAGGCAGATGAGAGAGGCAGATGTGAGAATTAGTGAAGCCATGACAGAGTGCCTATAAGGTTGTTTTGAGAACACCTTTCCTTTAAACAAAGCAAATAAGGCTTAATATAAAGGGAATGAAGTGGGTTTGAAGTGCTTTAAGTTCAATATTTATGTAGTGAATGCTCTATAAACTGTAGAATTTATGATTATTAACCTTGCCTAAATCCTGTAGTAGTGAAGATAGAATTTTAATTAAGGTGATGAATAATTGACTGTGCTGTACTATTAGGCTTAAGAAATAAATATAATAAGTGAGCAAAGCTATTCTTAGCCCTATACTTCTTAATATACCGTGCAATTGCATGGCAGTTGCATATATATATATATATATATATATATATATATATATATATATATATATATATATATATATATATATATATATATATATATATATATATATATATATATATATATATTATTATTATTATTTATTACTAAAATAGGCCACTCAAAATTTTGACAATAAAATTCTTTAAATGTAAATAAATGCATTTTTGTAACTGGAAATTTTCTAAATCTTTAAATAATAGAGGCGAAAAAACCTTGAACGCTGATTTCGTATTGTTTCGTCTGTATAAGAATAATCTGCTGATTGTGATATATTCAATAGAGCACACAAGCCGATGCCTTATGAAAGAGACATTGGGACCAGATTTCAGTTTATTATATATATATATATATATATATATATATATATATATATATATATATATATATATATATATATATATATATATAATATATATATATATATTTAGATTTTAAATATTATTTTGAGCGATAATTTTTGTTCCAAAACTCTGCGGCACAATTAATATTCCATTCAAATTAAATGTCAATACTCATTCACATATTTAAACAAATGCATATAAATGAATGGAATTGTCCCTGATTTCATCTGTATATATATATATATATATATATATATATATATATATATATATATATATATATATATTATATATATATATATATATATATATATATATATATATATATATATATATATATATATATATATATATATATATATATATATATATATAGAATTTCTAATTCCACGGTGTATTGTGGTTTCATAGGTATATATATATATATATATATATATATATATATATATATATATATATATATATATATATATATATATATATATATATATATATATTATATATATATAT
>SEYY01019061.1:15000-20000 GCA_009176605.1 Armadillidium nasatum | reverse complement strand
ATTATATACCATTTTGAAGGTCTTTTCCTTAGCTTTTCAATGAAGTTAAAATCAAAGAATTATTAAAATTTGTTAATGTTTTATCAACCAAAATATGACTTGGGTAGGAAAACCTAAAAAAAACAATCAGAATATATACTTTAAAAACCTTTTTTTTTCCACATACATACCTTTAAGCACCATAAAAATTATTATAATTAATATTTTAAACATGTAAATAAATTAAATTGAGGAAATAAAAAAGACAATGCTTTAATATTTTATTGGCCAATCCTTTATTTCTTATAACCATTTCGCATCTTTTTCTTTTATATAAAGCTACATATTCTATGAATCGCATAATATTTATATGCATAGAAAAGCTAAGGAAAAGACCTTCAAAATGGTATATAATATATATATAACTATAAAAGAAAGCAAAAAAAAATGAAAAAATTAAAAAAAAAAAATTGTGTGGCCATTCTTTTTGCATAGCGCATATATATATATATATATATATATATATATATATATATATATATATATATATATATATATATATATATATATATATATATATATATATATATATATATATATATATATATATATATTATATATATATATATATATATATATATATATATATATATATATATATATATATATATATATATATATATATATATATATATATATATATATATATATATATATATATATATATATATAGTGTCTGTATGAAAGCATAAATTGAAAACTACCGACAGTTCAGTTCCTTTTTAATTTCACTATAAGTTATTGCACATACAATCACTTTTAACTGGTTTTTGATAACGTTTATAAGTGACACTCACAAATCTATTTGTTCCGTCCTCTTATTTTAGGTGTTAGTTAGTATTTTTATTGGCCTTTCGTTTCACATTAATTGTGAATAAATCTTCCGCTCCCTCTCTATACGTCTATAAATAGTCTTTTAACAGCGGTTTTCATAGCACAAGCGCTTCTCTTTAACGATATCTGTACTCGCTAGAAAGAAAGAAAAAAAGAAAAAACTTTCACTGAGTAAGAACGACTTTCCTTTTATTTTTTTTTATTTTATATTTTTCCATTATTCTTTTCATATATTTTCTTCTTCCTTTTGTTTGTCTTCTCACGTCTTCCTTCTCGCCTTCATTCTTTACGACCTTCAAATAAAAGCAATGCTCAGATAAATCATATCGATAGGCAGACGAGTCTCGGTTTCTTGAGAACTCGTTCGAGGTGTTTCCTCTATTCATTTTTCTACATTTTTTCCCTAATATATTGAGCCCAAGATTTCTTCTGACAATATATATATATATATATATATATATATATATATATATATATATATATATATATATATATATATATATATATATATATATATATATATATATATATATTCGGAAAGTAGGTATCATTTCCTCTAAGCGTCCGCAACAGTGATGCGATTGCTTCTAAAACTTACTCGGGGATCTCGTTAGCTCAGTAGCTTTTCTTGGACTCTGTTACAGCCAATGCAGATTTTTATTTTGATGTTTTTTAATTGTTTGAAATATTATAGTTTCCAAGATACCGCCGATTGTGAAATACGGTCTGTTATTCAACCTTCTATCATCAACTAAGGTTTGGTAATTTAAAAAATAAAATAATTGGTCAAAATCAATCAATACTTCCAAATTTGAAGAATTCTTCATTATGAAATCGTGATAAAGAACTTTTCGGTATCGAAATCTGTGTTGGGTTTCCAATTCAGTCTGAAATGCACAAGACCAGGCGACTTGGCAATGCTTTGAATTTTCTCACCCAATACATTGAAGAAACTAACGAATTTCTAAACAGAATAATGATCGGTGACAAGATGTGGGTGTCTCACATCTCTCCAAATCTAAAATTTAATCTCAGTAATGTAGGCACACTTATTCTATATATATATATATATATATATATATATATATATATATATATATATATATATATATATATATATATATATATATATATATATATATATATATATATATATATATATATATATATATATATATATATAATATATATATATATATATATATATATACATATATATATATATATATATATATATATATATATATATATATATATATATATATATATATATATATATATATATATATATATATATATATATATATATATATATATATATATATATATATATATATATATATATATATATATATATATATATATATATATATATATATATATATATATATATATATATATATATATATATATATATATATATATATATATATTACTTTGAAATACTTATGTAAATATATAAGTAAAAAAATAACGAAAATTATTACTTAAATGTGTTAACATCAAAATCTCAGAGTTAGAAATATTAGTGGTATTTATGTTAATATTTGTTCATATAAAATGCTTTACATAAGTATCACAGAAAGCCAATATAAACCACATTTAGAGCAGATAAAAATCACTTGGATTCGAGAGACCGAAGATACAACACAAATATATATGTTCTTCTTTATTTTTATCTTCTCCATGGAAGAGTTTTCACCCTGTCACTGGGACCAACATATTTAGTCATTTGCTCTCAAAAGTCCCTCTCCTAGAGGGCTCTAAAAGATCATGTTTTTTCAGCTCTTTGGTTTCAGTGATAGCTCCTTGAATTTTATCTAAATTCCCAGGTAGGGTTTTCCTCCTTTCAGTTGGACCAGTACCTTCTTCAACCTTGCCTGTAAACATTTTCTCAAAGATCTCTCCAGAAGATCAGCCTTCTCGGAGCTATGGTTTCCTATGCTGGTCCTGGAGTTGTTGCAAGCAGTAAGCAATAATCATAGAGCTGTCACCCTTGTTCCTGGCTCTTCTCGCATGATCTAACCCTGACGCATAAACCATATATATATATATATATATATATATATATATATATATATATATATATATATATATATATATATATATATATATATATATATATATATATATATATATATATATATATATATATATATATATATATATATATATATATATATATATATATATATATATATATATATATATATATATATATATATATATATATATTATATATATATATATATATATATATATATATATATATATATATATATATATATATATATATATATATATATATATATATATATATATATATATATATATATATATATATATATATATATATATATATATATATATATATATATATATATATATATATATATATATATATATATATATATATATATATATATATATATATATATATATATATATATATATATATATATATATATATATATATATATATATATATATATTGATATTTCTTGTTAATGCCATTCAGTTAATTAAAAAAAGATATACTCATATATTAATTAATGATTATTCTTCATAAGTTTCATTTCATTTCATGGAAACAAAAAAGTTAGTTCCTATAATTCTCAAATAAAATAAATGAATATTATTCTCATATTCAAAATCACTTATTATTTAATAATTACAATTTTATTAATAGCTTCTTACTTTGCCAAAAATATTACCATATTCTTAGCAAAATATTTATCTATTTTCTTTTAAATTTGAAAACTTTTTTGGATCGAATTAAAATTAAAAATTGTTATTATTAACAAGCAATAAAGTAAACATTGTTTTAGAAATTTCTTAGTAACGTTCTGAAATTTATTCAATAACCGTACATCAATATGATAATAATAATAATAATAATAATAATAATAATAATAATAATAATAATAATTAATAATAATATTAATAATTATTATTATTATTATTATTATTATTATTATTATAAAATCATGATATTAATAAAATTTATAAAATCAATATTAATGATAATTGTAGTATTAATAATAATATAAATAAATAATAATAATAATAATAATAATAATAATAAATAATAATAATAAAAATAATAAAATAACAGTAGGAATAATAAAATAAAACTAATACTAACAATAATAATAATAAATAATAGAAATAATAATAATATATTAATCATAATAATAATAGTATTATTAATAATAATAATAATAATAATAATAATAATAATAATAATAATAATAATAATAATAATAATAATAATAATAATAATTTCACAGATTCACAAATTTTTTTCAGAAAATTTTGATTTACCGGTTTCAGTTTTATAATAGGATCTTTAATGCTATATAAAATAGTAATATTATTGCTGTCCAGTTCTCTGGAAATGGTTGCTAAGAAAACTTGCTCGTTTCTTTTGAGTCCCAGTGTTTGATACATAATTTATATAACATTTTAATTCATTTAAAATATAATTCTATTCTTTATATATTCCCCTCCTTGAAAATGGCTCTGCCCCTGATTGGTGTTAAAAAAAAAAATAAAAAAAAAAATAAAATAGAAATAAAAAAAATAAAAAAATAAATAAATAAATTACTAAAAAATAAAAATAAAACCAATAAATAATAATACGTTTCTAATAAAGTAACAACCAGCGACTTCTTAGGTCTTGTGCGAAGCAGTCTTTGTAAACTGAGCAGTTATTTTTCGTAGCCGGCTTGTTAAGCCTGTCGCCACAACTACCTATTATTTCCTACGGCGGGAATTCTGTGAGAAGAAATTGTTAACAGCTGAAGGATTTTCACGCCCCTGGTAGCTGATGAATAGAAGCCTTCTTAAAGAGGTAATAATCTGCATAAGAGCAATCAGACCCAAACCTTTTCTAAGTAGATTTTTAAGTCTTAGGCATAAATTTTCTGGACACACTTGAATGATTTCATTTTTTAAAAAGGAACAGACCACACAAATATACTTATAAATTTAATAATTTGTGTGTGTGTGTTTGTGTGTGTGTTGTTTCGATCTTTAAGTTGTGAATCGAAACTGATCTTCATTTTTCTTTTCTTTATGTATACGAAAGCAAACATATTTCAGATATCTTTCAATTCGTTAAAAAG
>SEYY01019061.1:0-2500 GCA_009176605.1 Armadillidium nasatum | reverse complement strand
ATTTTTTTTTTTTTTTTTTTTTTTTTTTTCAATTATTGGAAATGTATTATTATAATGATATTTTAATTTATTAAACTTTAAACTACCTTAAAATTTATCAATCAATTAAAAGCAGACAACCTCATCTTTAAAATTAATTTTACCACTTTTTAGGAAAATTTCTTGAAGCCTCTATTTAATATATTATATATATATATATATATATATATATATATATATATATATATATATATATATATATATTTATATATATATATATATATATATATATATATATATATTTAATTTTTTTTTTTTTTTTTTTTTTTGTTTTAAGTTTAGGTGATTAATTTTTTGTTAAATTTTGTTTTGTTTAGGGATTTTGTAATTTTTACTATTATTTGTTTTGTTAGATTGTAATTTAATTTTTTTTGTCTGTTATAATATTAATAGGTTTAAGGTTTTGATTTTATATTTATATTAACTTTAGATATAGTAATTTATTTTAACTTTTGGGTGGGGTGCTGCGAGGAGAAGGTTCAATCTTCCAGTGGGTGGTGGGCGAATCATATACTACCAGAGTCGTAAGAATGGAGTTAGAAAGGGGTTCAGTGGTGTGTAGAATTGGTTGTTTGAACGTAAGATGATGATTTTAAAAAAGTGGAAATTGGGGAGATATGTAAGGATAAAAAGCTGGATTTGTTAGGATTGACTGAAACTAAGCTAAAAGGGAAAGGGGAAATTGAATTTGGTGATTTTAAAGGGGTGTTTTCGGGAGTTAGTGAGAGAGTGAGAGCTAGGGAAGGGGTGGCGATAGTGTTGAGCCAAAGATGGTGGGAATGTATGAGAGAGTGTGTAAGAATTTCGTCAAGAATAGTATGGGTGAAGCTAAGGTTTAATAGAGAGGAATGGGTGTTTGTTTGTGCTTATGCGCCGGTGAATGGAGCGAGGGAAGAAGAAAGAAGTGTGTTTTGGGAGAACTTAAATGATTGCTTAGGGAGTTTTGGGCAGGTGTAAATGTGTGTTTAGTAGGAGATTTAAATGCAAGAGTTGGTACAGACATGGAAGGCGGGGTGGTGGGTCCGTTCGGGGTAGGTGATAGAAATTTGAATGGGGATAGTTTAATAGAAGTTTGTATGGCAAATAGATTTAATAATAGGGAATACATGGTTTATTAAAAGTTGAATCATAAGTTGACCTGGGTTTAGTGGGATAAATGGTGAAAGGGGTTTGCTAGATTATATATGTATTAGGAAGAAGATAAGGGATAGATTATTAGATGTGAATGTGCTTAGGGGATCCGCTAGAGGTATTTCGGATCATTTTCTGGTACTAGCCAAAATTAGAGTGAAAGGGGGATGGATAAAATTTGGATGTTCGGGAAGGGGAGTAGAGATTGTGAGAGTGGAAAGACTGGAGGAAAGGGATGTAGGGGAACATTTTAAAAGAGAGATAAACATAGGTTGGGAAGAGGTAAGAGGAAGAATCTTAGGGTGTGTGGAGGAGGAGTGGGAGAGGTTTAAGGCGGTATTGGTAGAAAGTGCAAGAAATGCATGTGGGGTAAGGAGGGTGGGAGGAAAGTGTAAAAGAAAAAAAGTGAATGGTGGTGCGAGGAGGTGAATATAGTAGTAAGGGAAAAAAGGAGGCGTTTGAAAAATATTTGAGCACAAAAAGTTTAGAGGACTGGGAATTATATAAGGTAAAGAAGAGGATAGCCAAAGGAGAGGTAAGGAGGGCGAAAGAAAGAGCAGATGAAAAATGGGGTAATAAGATAGTTGAGAATTTTAGAGAAAGGAGTAAGATGTTTTGGAAGGAGGTGAATAAGGTTAGGAATAAGAGGGAGGTATTGAGAGATTGAATAAAAGGGTTAGATGAGAAATAAGACAGATGGAAAGTGAAGTTAGAGCTAGATGGTAGAAGTATTTTGGTAAGCTCTTGAATGTGAATGAGGTAAGGAGAGAAGTTGAGGTTCTGGAGAGAGAAAGGGGTAGATGGATACAAGAGGTTGATGGTGGGATTTCGATAGAAGAAATAGGTAAAGCTCTGAGGAAAGTGAAGAGGGGTAAAACGACAGGTTTGGATGGGATAAGTGGAGAGATGTTAGTGGAAGGGGGGGTAAGTGTAGTAAATTGGTTAATGAGGTTATTTAATTTATGTGGGTATTGGGAAGGTGCCTCAAGATTGGCAAGATGCATGTATGGTTCCTTTATTTAAGGGAAAGGGGGATAAATTTGAGTGTGGGAGCTATAGGGGTATAAGTTTGCTTAGTATAGTGGGTAAAGTGTATGGAAGAATATTATTGAATAAGATAGGGATAAATGAAATGATATGTGAAGAACAAGGAGGTTTTAGAGAAGGAAGAGGGTATGGATCAGGTTTTTACTTTAAGAATGATTGAAGAAAAAAGAAGAAAAAGTGAAGGATGTGTATATGTGTTTTATGGACTTAGAGAAAGCATATGATAGGGTGGATAGGAGTAAACTGTGGGAGTTTTTGAGGGAGTATGAAAATGAGAAGAAAG
>SEYY01019060.1:157500-194789 GCA_009176605.1 Armadillidium nasatum | reverse complement strand
GGCACATGCTATTTTTTTGTTAGTTCGCAAATTGCAATTCTGCTAATCTTTGTTGGGCTTTCCACAATTTCGCAATTCTGCAACTTTTTGTGCTTCGCCAGTCCGCTACCGCAAATCCGCTAATTCTATCGCTAATAAAAAATTTTGGTCCGCTAATGAAGTACGTCACAGTCCGCTAACCCTTTATTGGTAGTTGAAAACACAATTTCCAATAAAATTACCTTACAAATTTATGTATATGTAATTTATATATTTTAATATTTTTATATAAATAACAAGTTTTGTAGCCGTTGGTTATATATATTATATATATATATATATATATATATATATATATATATATATAATATATATATATATATATATATATATATATATATATTATAGTGACCTAATTATCTCTGTTGTGACCAAGGTATGGTCCAGGGGTCACTACACTTTGTTGTAGCGAAGGGGGATAGATCAGGAGTGGGTGTTTTCAATTTCCCCTTGTGGAATGCCGACTGGTAGGCGTGTGGTAGCCACCACTTCTCTTCAGGCCGTGGAACGTCTGTAGCCTCAGATGAAGGCTACTTCAAAGGAGGAACACAGTCGAGGGCAAATGTTCTCCCAAACTGGGTCTCCTTTGGGGAGAGGCGTTGGAACTTCTTCTGTAAGAGCAGCTTCTTTTGGACTTCTGCTTGGGACTGCTTCTTTTGGGCTTCTGCTTGGGACGTCTTTTTCTTGGGGCAGTTCGGCTGTAGTGGCAGTTTCTTCTCAGCTCCTTGGTAAAGTGAAAGGTGACTACTTTTTCTATACCTTCTGAAATTATCTCAATAATGAAAGGTGTAAGGAAAAGTAGCTGAAATAATGCTTTAAAATAATTTCGATTAAAGAAAACGTTATTTTATATTTTTGGGTAACTATTTAAAATGAACTATATATATATATATAATATATATATATATATTATATATTATATATTATATATAATAATATTATATATATATATTATATAATATAATATATTATGAACAAGCACGTATCTACTTTACTAAATCAAAATATACCTTTCAACCAAAGTCCAACACTTAAGACTGTGTGTGCGCGTGCGTGTGTGTGTTGTGTGTTTGTGTGGTGCTGTGAGTGTGTGTGTGTGTTGAGAGAGGAGAGAGAGAGAGACTTTTTTTTTTTTTTTTTTTTTTTATTATTATATATTATATTATATATATATATATATATATATATATATATTATATATATATATATATAATATATATATATATTTATACATATATATATATAATTTGGGATGGAGTGAAGTATCGGGTATCGGCAAGTATCGGCATATTTTCCGATACCGGTATCGAATATCGGTATCGGCCTTTTCAGTATCGGTATCGGCAAAATTTTTGGATAAGTGTAAAGTATCGGTATGTAGTAGTTATCGGCATATTTTCGATACCGATACGGTATCGTATCGAGTTAGAGAGAGGTAATTTTTAGGTAAAAAAAATATAATATATATATATATATATATATATATATAATATATATATATATATATATATATATATATATATATATATATATATATATATATATATATATATATATATATATATATATATATTATATAAATTAACGTTAATGCTTAAAAAGCATTTGAAAATTACTTCAAGTAAAAAAAAATCTTTTTTTATTTTATTTATTTTTTTATTTTTTTATTTTTTTTAACAAGAAGTTCATTATTTTTAGTCAAAACAGTTGGGCTCCAAGATGAAGTTTGACTCGAGGTCTTTACCAAAAAAGTGGTTTGTCAATTCGATTTATTTATTTTAAGTTATAGCATGTTTATTTAACTGTCAAATACTGTAACACAAATATTATTTAAATTATGATTTGTTCAAAATTACACTGTTAAACACTTAAAAAAAAAGACATTTATTTAAATGACATAAAATGGAAGCTACTTCCAACAAATATACAGAATTTCAACAGAAATTATGGGAAGCGACATTTTTTGGTTACAACTACAACCACAGTTTACAAATGTGACGCCATCCAGAAGCGTTGAATTTAGGAATTTTTTTTTTCAATAGAAAATGCTTAAATGCTGTAACTTATTATTACTGTAAACTTTGGTTGGACTGGGAAGGTATGAGAGTGAGTAGAAAGGAGTTTCGCACGAGCCTTTCTCAGTATAGGAGTTATTAGACTAGAGAGTTCAGTAGAGCATTGTCATTTATAATAACGATGGTATAGAATGAATGACACAACAAATCGACAAGCAGAAACTGATTAGAGTTAGTGAAAATAAAACAGGTAATAAGACGAAAAGTCCTAGACTCTACCTTTTCAAGGAGATCTCAATGAATAGAGCCACCTTAAATGTGAGATATACTCCATAAAGGTTAACAACACCTCTAGAAAGTGCAAGTAACTGGGGTGCAGTGAAAAAATTTTGAAGACCTCTCAGAACACAAAACCTCTTAGAAGCTTCTTTTGAAAGAGTAGTAATGTGATCCTACTAAGAAAAATCCCGAGATAAAGAATCATCAACATCAAGATTAAGGTTTGAGTTGTGTGTTTTTGAAGATGATTTCATAGTCGTATGGAAGGTTGTGTCGAGTAGAAAGTTTGAGGAATTGAAAACAAACATGATTTATTCTGCCCCAAATAGAAATTCGAGAAAGGTCAGAAATTAGTTGCTCCAGGGTCACCATCCTAGGGTCAATTAATTGTTGCTGAGTGGGAAGTCTTTCAAAACTAACAGTGCAAAATTAAGTCATGGACATAAGAGTGGATAGATGGAGAAGTAGAAAAATAGTTAGAAATAGGACAGATCGCTGAGGAAAGTCAATAGATTTAAAAGTTGAGCAGTGGCCGTCTAAGATAGAACGACCGGAAAGGAAATCAGAGATATGGCTACAGAGAGAAAGGTAGAGCTACCGAGAGATGGTAGCTTAGAAATCAAGTGTAACACTCCGTGGGTAAAACCCAGTATGTGGTACATTCATCGTATCGAATATAGATATGTCCTTTCCCTTTAATATATATATATATATCTAACCGACTCAATATATCATCCCCCTTGTGTTAATACGAAGAACTGTATTATGATATATCGGCATTTTCTTGCTTAAATATATATATATATATATATATATATATATATATATATATATATATATATATATATATATATATATTATATTATAATGCAGTTTTCACAGGAAAGTAGTTATAAAGTATCTGAAAATTAACTTTTTATATTAATAGTGAAGTGGAATCTTCAAAGAAGATCAGGAAGACACGGAACGACACTGAGAAGATTGCCGTTGAAAGATGAAGTATAAATTGTTAATGGAAATCGTTTCAGTCAACTGGAAATGATGACGAATCAAAACTGAAGTAGAAGCAAAAGAAAGTAAGCAAATATTGGCAGTATAATAATAATAATAATAATAATAATAATAATAATAATAATAATAATAATAATAATAATAATAATAATAAAGCGGCTCCGTTAGCTTAGCGGCTGAGCACTCGCACAGCAAGATGGCCAGGGTTCGAGGCCTGGTCGGGGCGGAAAATTTGAGCAGTTTTTCCTTGCGCTTAGCTCCGAATGACTCAGTCGTTAAACGAGTACATTAGTGAAGTGTTCTTGTCACTAATGGGAAATAATCCGGCATTCACAATAGGCTTGACACAGTCAGCGGTATCCGAAAGGGGGCCCGTGAAACACAAGGATCTTTTACGAAAGTTACCACTGACAGGACAAAAGTCCTTCCTGGGGGATGAAGATTATTTAATAATAATAGTAATAATAATAATAATAATAATAATAACTAATAATATAATAATAATAATAATAATAATAATAACTAATAATGAATATAATAATAATAATAATTATTTATTTATTTTTAATATTAATATTTTATTGTTTGTAGTGTTTTAATAAAAAGGGATTTAAAATTTAGAATTTCAAAGAACATTTCTATGGCTGGGGTTGGAATGAAGGGGAGACTCTGGATTTTGTTGATATAATTTTATCATATTAACTGAATAATTATGATGAAAAAATTCCTTTTAATTTTGAAAGGTAATATTAATAATTAGTAATAACTTATTTATATTATTATAGCATAATATTTTATTTACACTTAAAAAGAATATCATCATACACTACACTGCAAAAATTGTCCTAACGAATCGTTGGGACAAGCAAAAATGTCACAGCAAATTTTTTGTGTGACTTTTTTGCTACTTGTCCCAACGATTCGTTGGGACAATATTACCCTACTCCTCCGTTAATCTGTTGCCTTAAAAAATATTGAGGAATGAATTTTTTTTGTTGGGGCCGGCTCACTGAGACCCCCAATTTCAATTTTTGTCTTTAATGTCCCCCCTCCCTCCGCGCCCCCAAAATCTTATGGTCAAAACTTTACACATTAGATTTTCAAGGTTTCTGCTCGTAATATATATATATATATATATAATATATATATATATATATATAATATATATATATATATATATATATATATATATATATATATATATATATATATATATATATATATATATATATATATATATATATATATATATATATATATATATATATATATATATATATATATATATATATATATATATATATATATATATATATATATATATATATATGGTATTTGTATCTATGAACGTTATTAATAATATATCAATAATTTATTTGGTAAAGATAATTTGTTTAAGTCTTTTTCTTATATTTTACGATATTTTATAGTGAATCCTCTCTTATTTAGGCCTTTTTTATTACTTTATCCCCTCATACCCTTCTAATTCTTCCCTCTTTTATGTGATTTCCCCTTGCCATATAAAGAACGTCTATAGGAGAATAGTTTGTGTTTCCTTAATTCATTGTAACGTTATTCTCTGCCGACACTATCTTTTGGCCCGATTGGCACTATATTTGCCTCCCCCCTACACTCCCACAATTTACCCCTTATTCTGGCCCTCTAGATGAAAAGGATTACTGCTGCCACTCACACATACACACACACACATCTCCGTCTGGTTCCTCACTCCACTCCCCTTCTTTCCCATCCTCCTGCAATTTATATCCGGTCGACAGCTCGCCTATAGACGTCAACCGTAAGTTTAGGACAATCGCTACCAAGACCGTAATTTTTAGCAACTGTTAGTTATTCTCATTGAAAAAGGTTTATATAGAGGCAGTAAAGATAACTTTACCTCCTTTGATCGTGAAACGTAAGGGGAAAATGGAAAGGCAGAAGAAAAGGCAGTGTTGGAAAAAGGAAGAGGCGAAGAGGAAGCTCGGAACTTGTAAGTTACATGGTCTTTTTTATAGAGGTGTTCTTGGGCCTAACTTACAACTTTGTTACGGCAAAGGAAGAGACGAGGGAAGAAAGTGAAATATAGCTTAAGGCTATCCTTAGGCTATAAGGCGCCTTTGGGCTTAATTACCGCATTTACTCGTGCTTTTTTTCCCCTTCTTTATTTTACCCTTTTTTTTTTTTTTTTTTTTGCGGGAAAATTCGCGCCAAAATCGTAAAAATTAAAGGAAGAACGAAGGGATATAAACGCTAGAAAAGAGGAAGTCCAAGGAAACGATACCAAAATATATTATTTTTGCTATGATATTAATAAAATAATAATAATAATAATATATATAATAATATATATATATATATATATATATATATATATATATATATATATATATATATATATATATATATAATATATATATATATATATAATATATATATATATATATATATATATATATATATATATATATATATATATATATATATATATATATATATATATATATATATATATATATATATATATATATATATATATATATATATATATATATATATATATATATATATATATATATATATATATATAAATAATCCAATAGTAAAATGAAAATACTGGCAAACGTTTTCGGACAAAGGCCCTCTCATCAAGCCAAAAGTAAAAACGGAGACCAGCTCCAAAGAAAAAAAAAAAAAAAAAAAAAAAAAAAAAAAAAAAAAAAAAAAAAAAAAAAAAAAATGAGGAAAGCTCATTATAAGACAACCAACCAAGGAAAAAAAACCGAAAGTCATAACGACAGCACTGGTGACACTGCCTCTGTGCCTACCGATTATACTCTCCACAGTCTTTAGAAGATGAGTTAACTTCTCTGACAAATCATCTCAAAGACTTGGTAAAAATGACAACTTTATTCAAAGCTTAAAAAAGATTTAATAATTTAAAATGAGAAGAAAAAATTTTCCTACTCATTACATATTCAAGCTATGCGAACCGCTCTAAATATAAATATAAAATACTCATTGCTAAAAAGTATCAACACAGTTTATAACAAGGGTTTCCAACCTTTGCTATAAACTTCCCCTGAGTCCTAACTTTACGTATGTGGATCACCCCGGACCCCTAACTTTACGTATGTGAACCCCCGGACCCCCTGAGTCCTAACTTTTCGTGTGAGGACCCCCCGGACCCCCTGAGTCCTAACGTTACGTATGTAATCCCCTCGGACCCCCCTGAGTTCTAACGTTACGTATATAAACCCCACGGACCCCCTGAGTCCTAACTTTACGTATGTGGACCCCCGACCCCTGAGTCCTAACTTTACGTATGTGAGACCCCTGAGTCCTAACTTTACGTATGTGGACCCCCTGAGTCCTAACTTTACGTATGTGGAAAACCCCCTAACGTTACCCCCGTCCTAACTTTACGTATGGACCCCCGGACCCCTGAGTCCTAACTTTACGTATGTGGACCCCCCCCTGAGTCCTAACTTTACGTATGTGGACCCCAGGACCCCTGAGTCCTAACTTTACGTATGTGGACCCCCTGAGTCCTAACTTTACGTATGTGGACCCCTCTGACCCCTGAGTTCTAACTTTACGCATGTGAACCCCCCGGACCCCCTGAGTCCTAACTTTACGCATGTGACCCCGGACCCCCTAATTTTACGGACCCCCTGAGTCCTAACTTTACGTATGTGGACCCCCAGACCCCCTGAGTCCTAACTTTACGTATATGGACCCCCATATACTCATATAGCTAAGGCTTAGCTCATATTATGGATCCCCAAAATAAGTTTTCCTTGAGGACCCCTCAAAACTTCTGGGGGTCCATATCGACCCCGGTTGGGAAACACTGGTTTATTTTTGGTGACAATAACAACATTAATAAGTTCTTTTCCCAAGGTAGATAAACTAGTAGAAAACTAGTAATGCAGTTTAGGTCATTCGTTGTAGAGATTGTTTAGACTTTTAGGGTGTTGTTGAAGAGAATATTGATATTCAAGTTGAATGTACCAACATGATTAAGACCTAAGAGAAAGCAACGAGCCTAGATCAGTTTTCCAAAATAGAAATGAAAATAACCATGAAATTCTAATTACGAATGCTAAGGTCATTGGTTGGGAGAATGGCATTTTTTTTGAGAAAATTTGTATATTTCTTTTGTCATTTACAACTCTAAATCTTTTAATAAAAATAAAGTGACATTGGATATAGACGATTTTTTTATTAAGATTGAAATTAATCCCTAAATATAAAAAGTTGGTAGATGGTAGCAATAAAATATCACAACTTTCATATATTTCTTTAATAGATTGTTGTTTTTACAGTTTTTATTTTCTAAATAAATGTATCGAGTTGCGTGTGACTTTCTATCAACTTATTTTTGGACATTTTTCCTCAATGCTTTCATCACTTTCATTGGAGCTGGCCTCCGTTTTAACTTTTTTTTAATTTTTAACTTTTCGACATTCTCTTTTCTTTGGCTTGATAAGAGATTTTGTCCGAAAACGTTTGCCAGTATTTTCATTTTACTATTGGAATAATGTAATTTATATTTTAAATTTGAGGTTGTTGCATTCTTATATATATATATATATATATATATATATATATATATATATATATATATATATATATATATATATATATATATATATATATATATATATATATATATATATATATATATATATATATATATATATATATATATATATATATATATATATATATATATATTATTATTATATATTATTATTATTATTATTATTATTATATTATTATTATTATTATTATTATTATTATTATTATTATTATTATTATTATTATTATTATTATTATTATTACCACGCAACCTTGTCACACCATGGCTGATATCCTTAGAGAAGGTACTTAATATAGAAAGCTAATGGTTTTCAGACAAAATTTACGTTACGTGCACAGGTATCTCATGCATACGTTTACGTCCAAATTTACCGCGATACAGAGATGGTGTAACAGCAAGATTCCAATATCCAACAAAGGTATGAATCGAAAACCAGCGAACTTTAATTGTGATTGTTTTTTGTAGCCTTAATGTCCTACTGTCGAGGAGCAGGAGTTACATCGTATACGGTAGTGGAGACATAATGGAAAGGGCTACCCGTTATTTGTCACGTGATGAATGTCTGCAGATAGTAGCATTAGCCGCAGATGGCCACAACCATAATTACCTTGGACATAGGTTCAATATTGCTCACACAGGCATCGTAAGAGTCGTACATTAGTACGAGGAGACCTACGAACACGCAACAAGGCGACCGGGGCAGATAAACCACTCTCAACAACACGCTGTGAAGACCTATTTATACGGCTACGCGGAGTGTAGAAGCGTTTCACAACAGCAAGAAGTATCCAAACCCAGTTTGCGGAGGTACATGGAACACATGTAAGTAGCAATACGGTTTGCAGACTGCTTCACGTATCAGGCACGAAGGTCTGAAAAAAGAGCCACCTCTCGTCATCATACAGCAAGGGTAGCAGTATGCACGTTTACGTGTCCATTGGCTACTCCCAAGTGGGGACGTGTCCTATTTAGAGACTATTCCAGATTCAACCTCTATAGTTCTAATCAACGTCCAAATGTAGATAGGCTGCCTAACGAACGATGCGCAGTCTATAACAACCAAGGGGAGATGCCATATGGTGGTGGGTTGATTATGGACTGGGGAGGTATTTTGTTAACCGTCCGTACAAACCTCCAACTCCTTTGTGAACGGTCCCCGACAGCGGCACGATACTTTACGAACATCCTTGAACCATGTGTTATACCTTTTTTGCAGCTTTCATTGGACCGAATTCATCCTTGGGTATGATAATGCTCGACCTCAAGCGGCAGGTGTGTACAGTCCGAATCCCATCCAGCATATGTGGGACATGTTGAAACGAGTACTTCGACATTTCATTTAAACCCCAATGACCCTGAATGACCTTTGTCAGACCCTGGTTAACCTATCGAACGCAACCCTCAGGATAGCACACGCAATCTCATATTCAGCATGGGAAGACAGATTCAGGCCGTCATTATGTCAAGAAGTGGTCATACATGGTACTGAGGCACCATCAACACATCCTATGGACAACCCATATACCTACAGGTTGGTGCTGTGCGCTATACACTTATGCATATTGTGTCTCTCGACATGTATAAACCTTTTTAAACTATCGTGGTCTATATCCTGTATTCTTTTATACCTTTATGTACCTTTTGCTCAGTGGAGCGATAATTTTGAGGGGTAGTATATATATATATATATATATTTAATTCTAATTTGTGATTTGAACTGAAAAAAAACGTTAAAAAGCTATTTCAAATCCGCCTTACCTACAAAGATAAACTGTATCAATCTTATTAGATTATTTGTTCGTCTTAAACCATTTATGGAATTTTGAACTTAATAAGTCAAGTTAAGAATTTATAAAATCAAGAATTTTGGTTTATTTATCAAGTCTAACTAATAAAAAGTAGGAATTTAAAATGTTTATTTTAATTAATGATTATAATTTTTTAAATAACTTGCGGTATTTTATTTATTATTATTATTATTATTATTATTATTATTATTATTATTATTATTATTATAATAATAATGGTTATCCTATGGAACTCGATCCTCAGGATAGCACACGCAACCTCATATTCAGCATGGAAAGACAACTCCAGGCCGTCATTATGTCGAGAGGTGGCCATACATGGTACTGAGGCACCATCAACACGTCCTATGGACAACCCACGTACCCATTTGTTGGTGCTGTATTTAATGAGGGTAAATTTTTGTTAACGTTTCTAATTTTATATTTTTAAGTGGAGTCAGTGCTTGAACATAACAAATTTAGTTTGTGTTTGAATGTGGTGAATTCAGTTTTAATTTGAGTGTGATGAATTAGTTTTATTTGAACGTAGTGAAGTTAGCTTGTGTTTGAATGCGGTGAATTCAATTTGTGTTTAGATGTGAGTAACTCAGTTTGTGTTTGAATGTGATGAGTTCAGTTTTAATTTAAATGTGGTAAATTCAGTTTGAGTTTGAATGTGGTGAATCCAGTTTGAATTTGAGTGTGATGAATTAGTTTGTTTTTGAGCGTTATGAATTCAGTTTGTGTTTGACTGTGGTGAACTCAGTGTGTGTTTGAATATGATGAATTCAGTTTGAGTTTGAATGTGGTGAATTCAGTTTGAGTTTGAATGTGATGAATTAGTTTTTGTTTGAATATAATGAATTCAGTTTGTATTTGAATGTGATGAATTCAGTTTGTGTTTGAATGTGGGTAACTCAGTTTGTGTTTGAATGTGGTGAATTCAATTTGTGTTTGAATGAGATGAATTCAGTTTGTATTTGAATGTGATGAATTCAGTTTGTGTTTGAGTTTTTTTTTTTTTTTTTTTTTTTTTTTCCAAGCTTTGTCAAAATCTGTGTCTAAAATACACAACTTAGTTATAATAATACTTTCTTTCAGTATTTGTGACGAATTTTCATCGATAATTTCAGAGAAGTTCTTTTCTCTAAAGAATTTAAACTTTCCTTTTTAAAGTTTTTAAAGTGAATGCATGGCTATTAATCGTAATCAAGTTTAAAGTATAAAATTAGAAGAAAGGAAAAAAATCTTTATTTATTTATTTATTTATTTATTAGTTATTATTATTATTATTATTATTATTATTATTATTATTATTATTATTATTATTATTATTATTATTATTATTACATGAGTTGATGAAATTTAACCTCAAAATAACTGTTACCTACTAATTAACTACCACCTACAGTATATCCATTAATTTATAAATGCAGCTATAGTTGCCAGTTTAGAATTTAATGCCTTTGTGGAAGATAGTAGCACTGGCCACAGACGGCCACAACCATCGTTACCTTTGAAGTAGATTTAACGTTGCCTACACAAGTATCATAAGTCATACATCGGTACGAGGAGACCTACGAATACCGTAGACTACCGGGGCAAGGTAGACCACGTTCGACATCACTGCAAAGACGTGAAAGGGTTCAGGAAATGTCTATAGTTTCATGCCAACGTTTAAATGTTCGAAGTTCAATAGACTTTATGGATGTATAGTTAAATATATATGAAGTTCACATCTCACGGGCATTGCCCTATTCGAGGAGAGGAACTTTTTAGGTAATTTCTACCTTTGATCCGCATGTAGGATCGAACCGGTGTCCTCTTCCATGTGAATTACTCTACTGTTGTACCATGGTACATGCTAATGTAGTAATTATAAATACATTGCAATTTTATTTCTTCTTCATAGAAGTTTTTTCACTTATTTAAAACGACGAACATTTTTTGTTTTATTAAAATGTCTTCAAAAAAACGATGTCATTTGTATTCTATGTTGTTCTTCAGTTCTACAATTGTTCTTGGAAACTACCATTTTTGACATTTGGACCCCAAAAAAAAAAAAAAAAAAAAAAATTCTATGCATTTTATCTCAGTTTATTTACTGATATTTACTGATCTGTAGTGACTCTGGGCAGTAATTAAACTTTTGGACATCATTTGGACATATATATATATATATATATATATATATATATATATATATATATATATATATATATATATATATATATATATATATATATATATATATATATATATATATATATATATATATATATTTATAATGTAATCAGAAACTGGTAATGGAAAAGAAACATCGATTTAATTCAACGTAATTTAATATTAATTAAAAAATGAATGACTTACCTGAAATAATTAAATGAATAATAAAAATCTGACTCCAAATATTGTATTTTTCACCTGATGATAGAGTGATGAATATATATAATATATTACAAAAAACAAAGATTTACTTAAAAATGAAATCTTTAAAATAGACTGAATAAACTTATTAAACAGTTTAAATCCAATATTGTATTCAAACAGCTTTAAGCACATCAAAATGATCATAAAGATGTTAAGTACACTGAGATTTTCACGAAGGAGCAGGAGATTCACAGACTTGGATACGATTTCGACTTTAAATGGAAATGAGGCCTATTGTGAACACCTGTCTGTTTTCACCAAGGGCGTAATTAACAAATATAGGTAAGAACAAATGCCAATGTAATTGCTTAAATCGTTTTCTGTTCATCCCCTTTTACCAAATATTTAGTTTAATAAAAATTTAGGAAAAAAACAGCTTTCTATTTGTCACTTTCGGCGGGAAATCACTCCAATTTTCTACCGGAAAATGACGTCACCACTCTTCTAATTTTTAAATCCTCCAGCCTCCTTTTTATTTGTCTAAATTCTTCCTTAAGATTTAGATGTAAACAACCTGAATGTAAACACACACTTTTTTTTGTTTGTGGCCGCCATTAATTACTCAAAGTTTGTAGCTCGTTTTTAATATAAATTTTTTAAATTCATTTAAATTTATTTGCTAAAATACTCTGTAATTTTCAAATCTACTTGAAAGTTTCTTTAATTTGATAATAATAGGCTTCATTATTATTTTGTTTTGACTGCTTACAATTCTTTTACAAGAGAATATAAATTGATACTGTGCAAGATGAGATTTTAGAACACAACTATCATGTTGATGAACATGAATCAACTGACTCAAAATCATAAAGGTATTTTAGGAAATTTTTGAAATATATATATATACCTGTAATATATTTTTTGTATATATATATATATATATATATATATATATATATATATATTATATATATATATATATATATATATATATATATATATATATATATATATATATATATATATATATATATATATATATATATATATTAATTAAAAAAGCAGACTGCAAAGCAGGTTGATAGTGGCATCGTAATTGAGTTGTAACATCGATAACAATTAATTAATATTGAAGAATTAAACTAAACAAATCCATTAAGCAATTATAATAATAACATTAACAATAACAATTGACGTTTCGGATTTGTACTAAATCCATTCTCACAGTAATTTTCTGAAACTACAAATAACAAAGATTAGTTAAGTAATAAATAAATGCACATTTAAAAAGTATGGTAACGTAATATGATATATAACAATACGTTATTTTGTCACTGTATATTGTAAACAGAAGGACAACTATAAATATTATTAATAAACGATGGATAAGAGTCTGGTTGGTTGTTAGTTATAAATATGTATATATGAGAGGTAAAAAATGAAATTTTAAACATTGAGTTGAAAGCATGTGTAAATAAACAGAAGGACAGGATGGCTGTGTGTAGGTACTGAAATTCTATGAAATAAGGAGAGGAAAAGATGAACTAGAGTAATTGAGATCAGGTTGGAGGCGTTTTATGAAAAGAGACTCTAAGATCTTTCTATCTGTGTCATTAGAGTTGGAGGATAGGATGCTAAAATTAGATGAATGGAAAGGGTGATCCAGAGAGTGGGCATGGTTCCGGATAGCAGAAGGTTCAGGAGATGAGAATGGGAGTTGGGTTCGGAAAGATGTTCCTAGGTGTTTGTGGATCCTAAGTTGGAGCTGAAGGCCTGTTTGGCCGACGTAACAGGAATTACATCCTGAACACTTGAATAAGTAAACAACAGAGGATCGGAGTAACGAATGAAGGGAATCTTTATAGGTGAATAGTGATTTGATAGAGAAGGAATTGACTCCTACGAGGTGAGGGTTGATTTGAGGGAAATGACTTTGCAATAGTGAGTGGATTTGTTTGTTGAGGATAGGTGTAAGTGAGCCAAGGTATGGAGTTTTAAGAAACATATCGAGTTTGGGAACTGTGGGGGTGGGTAATTTTGGACGGAAAATGGATGAGATAAAATTATTAATAGATGAATATATCATGGAGGAAGGGAAAAAATTAAATGTGAACAACTTATGAAGATAGAGGAGTTCAAGATGGAAATTGTGCCAAGAGGAGCAGATACGGAATGATCGATGGAGATATGTACCTATGGTGTTAATCTTGAAAGTGAAGGAAGTGGAGCTGTGAAAGTTGAGTCCTAGTAGAGAAGATGTACGTTTTCTGTATACAGAGGTGGAGAAGCCATTGGGGGTGTGGGTGACAAGAATATCAAGGAAGGGAAGAGAATTATTAGATTCATCTTGGCGGGAGAATTGAATATGGGGGTGCTGTTTGTTGATATATTGAAAGAATAAATCCGATTGCTCTTTGTTGTTAAAGACAAGAAAACAGTCATCTACATATCGCCTATATATTAAAGGTTTGAAGGAGGAGGGACATTGATTGAGCCAGATGGATTCATGGTGACATAGGAAGATATTGGCAAAGGAGGGGCCCAGGGGGGAACCATAGTCTTTTTAATAGTAGTAGGATATATATATATATATATATATATATATATATATATATATATATATATATATATATATATATATATATATATATATATATATATATATATATATATATATATATATATATATATTAGGGATGGAGTGAAGTATCGGGTATCGGTATCGGTGAATTTGAAAATCTTAGTATCGGTATCGGTAAAAATTTTGGTATATGAATGGATAAAGTATCGGTATCGGTATCGGTAAGTATCGGTATATTTTCAGGTATCGGGTATCGGTATCTGTAAATTTTTAGGTATCGGTATCGGTAAAAATTTTGGTATCGCTCCATCCATCCCTATATATATATATATATATATATATATATATATATATATATATATATATATATATATATATATATATATATATATATATATATATATATATATATATATATATATATATATATATATATATATATATATATATATATATATATATATATATATATATATATATATATATATATATATATATATATATATATATATATATATATATATATATATATATATATTACTCGTTAAGATACTCTATGAAAGGCCTTTCCGAAAAGATTCCCAAAAACATTGAAGAGCAGAGGACCAAGAGTCAGAGAGAAATGAAAGAAGATCACGAGTAGAGCGTTCTTTATAAAACCCAGGATGGCGATTAGGAAATAAGATTAGAAGAATTGAGATGTTCACAAATCTTCCTGTTAAGGATAGATTCGAAAACTTTGGAAAGAACGGAAGTTAAAGAAATGGGACGATAGTTTGAAGGTTGAGAGGGGTTCCCCTTCTTCAGCACAGGGTGAAACGAGTACGCTTTTTCAGCAAGAAAGAAATGTAGAAATAGAAAGAGAGAGACGTAAAAGTTTACCAAGGCAGGATGCAAGCTCAGAATCACAAATTTTGAGATCCGAAGGAGGAATATCGTCAGAACAATACACTTTCTTATGTTAAGCTAAGAGAGAGCAGAAATAACATTTTTTAGGAAGTAATTAAAATATTAGACATAAATAAGTTTGAGGGGTTGAGATGAATAGCTCATTAATCGACTAAGGTTGAATTAGAGGCAGAAGTCTACTCAGAACACCCAACTCCTTAGAAACTTCTTTAGAAAGAGAATTAATGTGATCTTTCCAAGAAAGATCTCTAGAAAAATAAACACCGAGAGTATTGAGGAGAGATGAAAGTTTGAGTTGGGTGTTTTCGAAGAGGATATCATAGTTGTGTGGAAGATTGTGTCGAGTAGAGAGGCGGAGGAATTGAGTCTTTGAAGAATATATATATATATATATATATATATATATATATATATATATATATATATATATATATATATATATATATATATATATATATATATATATATATATATATATATATATATATATATATATATATATATATATATTTCCGATTCCATTCTTGCAGATCTGGATATAATTTCCCAGTGGGGTCGTCTCAACCTTGTGAAATTCAACTCTTTAAAAACTCAACTTCTAGAAATCTCCTCTCAAAGACACCTCCTAACTTTTCTATTTCTTTCGATGGTTCTCCCGCCTCTCCTGTTGACAATATAAATATTTTTGGCCATTGCATAAACAAAAAAATGTCTTGGAAATATCACATCACAATGGTTGCTAGGGCGTCCTCAAAGAAGCTGGGAGTTGTTTAGGCTGAGAGAATTTTTTTCTTCTTCGCAGTTACTCCAATTATACAAGGGCCTCATCCGCCCTTGTATGGAGTACTGCTCTCATATCTGGGGTGGCTCAGGTTTCACCCGCCTTTTGGATAGGGTTGAGTCAAAGGCTAAAAGACTTATAAACTGTTCTGCTCTTACAAATTCACTTGACCCTTTATCTATGCGACGTGACGTTGGTGACTTGTCTCTTTTCTATAGGTACTACAGCGGCAAATGCTCGAGGGAACTGTCCACTCGCATACCTCCACCTTTACGGCGTCCTCGTAGCACAAGGGGTGCATTGTCTGCACATAAATTTTGTGTAGACATAGACACTCCAGTCTTGTTCGCTGTGGTGCCTCCTTCTTTCCAGCCTCCTCTGTTTTGTGGAATTCTCTCCCATCTTCTGTGTTTCCTGTTGAATTTAATCTCCATTCCTTTAAGGCCCACGTCTTGTTCACCTACGAAATTTGCGTTAGGTGGGGCTTGTGGGTTGTTTTATTTCTTCTATTGCTCTAGCACCCCCTCCTTGAATAGGGCTTTGCCCGTGAGAGGTGGTGATGTGTAAATATATATATATATATATATATATATATATATATATATATATATATATATATATATATATATATATATATATATATATATATATATATATATATATATATATATATATATATATGTGTGTGTGTGTGTGTGTGTGTATGATATCAAACAGATATTTCTTGTTTGCACTTTACTTTTTTACTAAAAATTACTACTTCATTTCACATTTTTCTTCTTTCGTTGAATCCCCAGCTTATCCTCCTCCTCCTTTCTTCTCCCCCCCTCCCCCTTTCTTCCTCTTACCTTTCATTTCAAATTTTTTTTCACCCCCTCTTTGGTCCCTATTTTACCACCTATAAATTGGAATAAGGAAAAATATCGATAAATTTTCCCGCCATTTCTAGTTAGGTTTTTGGCGCGAAAATATATGAAAGATGTCAACAGTAGAGTAGCGGTCATGATTGTTTCTCATTTGTTTCCTTACGGCCTCATTTCCTATTTGAAACGAACACTCACTTATGTATACACACACATACACATGCAATGACTAATGCACACATTTTATATATATATATATATATATATATATATATATATATATATATATATATATATATATATATATATATATATATATATATATATATATATATATATATATATATATATATATATATATATATATATATATATATATATATATATATATATATATATATATACTGCACCACACACGGAACACCATTCCTGCAACAATTTCTTTTATAAACTGATGCCGTTACCCAAAGGGCAAAGCCCCATTTATAGAGGAGCATACAGAAAAATTAAGAGATTCGTACATGCTAATACCTAAGGTGACCATATTTTTCTGACCAAAAATCGGGGCGCTTCTGAACATTGCCTCCCCCCCCCCCAAATACCCTGCTCGTAAGGGTTTTAAGGGATGTATAAAGAAGGGTGGTTTTTAATATGAAGAAGAAATACGATTGTTGTTTTCAAAAACAAGTCATATGGTTTATTAGTTAAGGACATTCTCAAAATAATATAAATAAATACCATTTTGCTATCTAATTTAAACAAAAGTTGGATAAAAAAATACTATTATCCGTCCCGATTTACCCTCTAAAAAAATTCGGGACACGGCTTAAAAAACCAGGACTGTCCCGATAAAATCGGGACGGATGGTCACCTTACTAATACCTGAAGCAAATCCCCGAGGTTTGCTAATATTCAAGCTTTAATTTGTGGGATTACTTTCAGTTGGAAATACATAGGATGGATGAGAATTCCACAGAATAGAGGTGGCTGGAAAAGAGGAGGCACCACAGTGAAACAAGATTGGAGTTTGCTAATTTCTTTTTTGGTAAATCTGCAAGTTTACGGAATGATTTTCTCCAATTATTTTCTGCGAATTTTGATTGAATAAGTAAATGACTGATTATTAAATGTTTGATCAAATTACTTGGTTTTGTCTAGGTATTATTTAAGATTCTCGCTAAAGTTCAAAGCATTCTGATATTCTGCTACGAAAAAATTTTCCTTATCGGTTTGGTCGAGACGGTAGGTCTAACTTTTCAGGTTCATTCTCCTGAAAAGTGCCCTAATCACAGGTTGGCCAACTTGAAGTAAAATATCGAAAAGTTTTAAACGCGTTTTTAGTGGTTAAAATTGAATCAATACATATTTTCAGATAGAAACAGACTACTAAAAATTTTTTTTGACTTATAAGACTGATATTTTAAAGGTAAAAAGACCCTGACATATGAAGTCCTTGCAAAAACATCCAATCTCTTATTAACATCTGAAACTATCATGGTTGATAAAATGAGATAAGACCCTGAAATATGAACATTCATCTCGAAAATAGCCAATCTCTTGTTAACAGCTGAAACTTTCATGTTGATAAAATGAGATAAGACCCTGAAATATGAACAGTCATCTCGAAAACAGCCAATCTCTTGTTAACAGCTGAAACTTTCATGTTGATAAAATGAGATAAGACCCTGAAATATGAACAGTCATCTCGAAAACAGCCAATCTCTTGTTAACAGCTGAAACTTTCATGTTGATAAAATGAGATAAGACCCTGAAATATGAACAGTCATCTCGAAAACAGCCAATCTCTTGTTAACAGCTGAAACTTTCATGTTGATAAAATGAGATAAGACCCTGAAATATGAACAGTCATCTCGAAAACAGCCAATCTCTTGTTAACAGCTGAAACTTTCGTGTTGATAAAATGAGATAAGACCCTGAAATATGAACAGTCATCTCGAAAACAGCCAATCTCTTGTTAACAGCTGAAACTTTCATGTTGATAAAATGAGATAAGACCCTGAAATATGAACAGTCATCTCGAAAACAGCCAATCTCTTGTTAACAGCTGAAACTTTCATGTTGATAAAATGAGATAAGACCCTGAAATATGAACAGTCATCTCGAAAACAGCCAATCTCTTGTTAACAGCTGAAACTTTCATGTTGATAAAATGAGATAAGACCCTGAAATATGAACAGTCATCTCGAAAACAGCCAATCTCTTGTTAACAGCTGAAACTTTCATGTTGATAAAATGAGATAAGACCCTGAAATATGAACAGTCATCTCGAAAACAGCCAATCTCTTGTTAACAGCTGAAACTTTCATGTTGATAAAATGAGATAAGACCCTGAAATATGAACAGTCATCTCGAAAACAGCCAATCTCTTGTTAACAGCTGAAACTTTCATGTTGATAAAATGAGATAAGACCCTGAAATATGAACATTCATCTCGAAAACAGCCAATCTCTTGTTAACAGCTGAAACTTTCATGTTGATAAAATGAGATAAGACCCTGAAATATGAACAGTCATCTCGAAAACAGCCAATCTCTTGTTAACAGCTGAAACTTTCATGTTGATAAAATGAGATAAGACCCTGAAATATGAACAGTCATTCGAAAACAGCCAATCTCTTGTTAACAGCTGAAACTTTCGTGTTGATAAAATGAGATAAGACCCTGAAATATGAACATTCATCTCGAAAATAGCCAATCTCTTGTTAACAGCTGAAACTTTCATGTTGATAAAATGAGATAAGACCCTGAAATATGAACATTCATCTCGAAAACAGCCAATCTCTTGTTAACAGCTGAAACTTTCATGTTGATAAAATGAGATAAGACCCTGAAATATGAACAGTCATCTCGAAAACAGCCAATCTCTTGTTAACAGCTGAAACTTTCATGTTGATAAAATGAGATAAGACCCTGAAATATGAACAGTCATATCGAAAACAGCCAATCTCTTGTTAACAGCTGAAACTTTCATGTTGATAAAATGAGATAAGACCCTGAAATATGAACAGTCATCTCGAAAACAGCCAATCTCTTGTTAACAGCTGAAACTTTCGTGTTGATAAAATGAGATAAGACCCTGAAATATGAACAGTCATATCGAAAACAGCCAATCTCTTGTTAACAGCTGAAACTTTCATGTTGATAAAATGAGATAAGACCCTGAAATATGAACAGTCATCTCGAAAACAGCCAATCTCTTGTTAACAGCTGAAACTTTCATGTTGATAAAATGAGATAAGACCCTGAAATATGAACAGTCATCTCGAAAACAGCCAATCTCTTGTTAACAGCTGAAACTTTCATGTTGATAAAATGAGATAAGACCCTGAAATATGAACAGTCATCTCGAAAACAGCCAATCTCTTGTTAACAGCTGAAACTTTCATGTTGATAAAATGAGATAAGACCCTGAAATATGAACATTCATCTCGAAAACAGCCAATCTCTTGTTAACAGCTGAAACTATCATGGTTGATAAAATGAGATAAGACCCTGAAATATGAACAGTCATTTCGAAAACAGCCAATCTCTTGTTAACAGCTGAAACTTTCATGTTGATAAAATGAGATAAGACCCTGAAATATGAACAGTCATCTCGAAAACAGCCAATCTCTTGTTAACAGCTGAAACTTTCATGTTGATAAAATGAGATAAGACCCTGAAATATGAACATTCATCTCGAAAACAGCCAATCTCTTGTTAACAGCTGAAACTTTCATGTTGATAAAATGAGATAAGACCCTGAAATATGAACATTCATCTCGAAAACAGCCAATCTCTTGTTAACAGCTGAAACTTTCATGTTGATAAAATGAGATAAGACCCTGAAATATGAACATTCATCTCGAAAACAGCCAATCTCTTGTTAACAGCTGAAACTATCATGGTTGATAAAATGAGATAAGACCCTGAAATATGAACAGTCATTTCGAAAGCAGCCAATCTCTTGTTAACAGCTGAAACTTTCATGTTGATAAAATGAGATAAGACCCTGAAATATGAACAGTCATATCGAAAACAGCCAATCTCTTGTTAACAGCTGAAACTTTCATGTTGATAAAATGAGATAAGACCCTGAAATATGAACAGTCATATCGAAAACAGCCAATCTCTTGTTAACAGCTGAAACTTTCATGTTGATAAAATGAGATAAGACCCTGAAATATGAATAATCATTTCGAAAACAGCCGATCGTTACAGTAATGTCAGAATACCTTCAAATCCTCCTGCCGGCGAAACTATCTTATTTAAACGGATGCTGAAATGGGAAGAAGGTTCTTGAGGTTTCACTCTCGGTTTTCTATTTGAGATGGACCTCGATCATCACACACCTTCAATTAGCCGATCATTGATGTGGACCATCAAAGGAACTTGAACGTTTTTGGTAGATATAAAAATAATAATTATTATTAATAATAATAATATAAATTTAATATCTTTAGTATACATTCAAAGACTTACTAATTGTGATCACCATCTCAGTTTAAAATTTATAATTTCTTTTTATAATATAATCCGAATATAAATTCAATGCACATACTCATTTAATACATTGTGAACGTTTCACACAGCATCTCGGTCCGTCTTCAACACAAATTTAATTTTACAAATTTCAGTTTGAAAATACAATCAAAATATAAATTCATTAACTTATAAGATATTTAAAATAATAATAATTACAATAAAATAATAAAATTAAGTAATAATATTGATGCTGAAGTAACATTTAAAAATAAAAAGGTTGGACTATTTTGGGAAAAAGGACTTCATCATTGAGTGAAAAGGATAATAGAAGCTTGATCATTTAAGGATGGGTAATGAGTTTTTATATATAAAACTCCAATATTCTACGATCAAGAAGGGAAGACGAATGTTGAAGGATAGAGAAATTAGAAGAAGAAAAAAAGTTGGTATCTTCATGGTCTTTTATGGGACTGTTCTCAAGAGAGCAAAAAAGGAAGGTCAGTTCTAAAGGAAACTCCTCTATGCTTATCAATCCTCACTTTTAATTGTAGACCAGTTTGGCCTACATGCGCCACATTACAGCTGGCACACTTAAATAAATAAATTAATGAGGATCTGAGAATTATTGGGAAAGATTCCTTGTGTCTGAAAAATAGTATGAATTGATAGGGATTTATAATTTATAAGGATGAATTAGCGTTGGTGGAATGTAGCTTCAAGTATGGTAAGAATTTTTCTATTGAGATATAAGTGATCCTATATACGGAAGTTTTAAGTATATTTTTTGTTTAGGTACGGTAGGAAAATGAAGAGTAGGTCTGAAGATATTAGCGAAAAACTCGTTAATGCTCTTTTCTACTTGGAAATTTGGAAATAAAATTAAAATGGAAAAGTATTTTAATAAATTCCATCTGTGTATAATATATATATATATATATATATATATATATATATATATATATATATATATATATATATATATATATATATATATATATATATATATATATATATATATATATATATATATATATATATATATATATATATATATATATATATATATATATATAGTTCTGTGAAAAAAATTAGTTCAATGTCTGTAATTTAAATAAATTAATAAATTATTGAATGTATATCTGTATACATTCAACATAAATATATAGCGGAAGATATTTCAGTGCTGTCATATAAAATTGAGTTGAAAAAACAAAGTAAATGAAAAACAATATACAAAGATATTGGGATACTTTAATAATTTGAATATTTTGTTCTTATAATTAGAAATTTTATTTTTACCGGATATTCGGTCGGATAGTACTGATATCCGGTCGGATAGCCGGATACTGAAAAGAAGGTAGAATTGGCCGGATAATCGGATCGTAACCGGATATCTGGCCATATATATATATATATATATATATATATATATATATATATATATATATATATATATATATATATATATATATATATATATATATATATATATATATATATATATATATATATATATATATATATATATATATATATATATATATATATATATATATATATATATATATGGTGTGTGGCTGAGACTCGGCACCGCCCTCTATTTTTCTCTGAGAAGAGGTTCCTGCGTTGAAGCCCACTCGGAGCCCCATCTTGGCCCCTTCCCCCTTTTATATTTATTTTAGAATATAGATGACTACTCTTATGGCGGAACATTTGGCCCATTTTTCTTGGCCCAAAGCAATATGGCCTTCCTCATTTTGAAAAAATGGGTTTCGCTTTAGTCTGTGCCATGCAAATCACTCACAGTGCCAGTGCCTATATCCCCTTCTCATTCCCCCCTCCCCCCTTCCGAGACCAACCTTTTTTTATGGCACTTTCGATTTTTGGGGGAAAAAAAAAATTTGTGATCTATTTATTACAAATTATTGACTGAATATTTTACTTTTTACTTTTTTCTCTCTCTCTCTCTCTCTCTTCTTTCCTTTAGTGACATTTTAAATTTATTGTTCTATATTTTTATGTTGAAATAAATGTAATAATATATTTGTATGGTATAATGGGTATATTAATGGTGAGCCAAAGTGTGAACTCTGGGCATAGCGCCATATTTTTTTTAGAGTGAAGGATAATGTTACAGGGTCTAGCAAGGTTGATTTTTATCATTTTAGGAAATTTATGAGGGAATATGACCCCCAAAACCCCCACATGGGTGTTTCAAAAATAAATAAATAAATTCTCATAAATTAATAATGATAAAGATTTAAAGTCGAAGTTGTTGTTGATTAAGAAATTTAAATGGAATTGATATTGGAGTAGGAGTTAGACATTTTAAATGAGCCGTAGTCTCTGAGGTGGAAGTAGGCATTTTACTTGAGCCGTAGTCTCTGAGGTGGAAGTAGGCATTTTACTTGAGCCGGTCTCTGAGGTGAAAGTAGACATTTTACTTGAGCCGTAGTCTCTAAGGTGGAAGTAGGCATTTTACTTGAGACGGTTTCTGAGGTGGAAGTAGGCATTTTACTTGAGCCGTTGTCTCTGAGCTGGAAGTAAACATTTTAATTGAGTTGGAATCTGTCATTCTCTGTCATTCCTCTGTTCCGTAATCAAAAGTTCCTAAATACCTAATTTGAACCAAACTAACATTTTCAAAGGAATTTGACTAAGAAGAATTTTGTTTTTAAGTCAGGTTCACAACAGGGTTATCTTTTAACGGTGCTTATGATTTTTGAGTGCTCCATTCCTGTCCCTAAGCATTATCTAAGTGTATCGTGGTTGGAAATTAATTTTAAGACGACGAAAAAAAGATGAACCATGAACTAAACCATGATAGTAAAAATGTTATTCATGTTAAACATCTATTTTGGTATACGATAGCCATACAATCTTTTATTTGAAAGACAAAAAGATCCCTTTGGTCTACGGGGGTTCGAACTCTCCTATATATTTGAAGGATATGGTTGACGGGATTCGAATTTTCCTACTTATTTGAAGGACGTTTTTTTAAGGACAAAAAGTCCCATTTTGTCTACGGGAATCGAATTCTCCTACATATTTGAAGGACAATACGCCCTCTTTGGTTGACAGAACGAACTCTACTATATATTTGAAGAACATTACTCCCTCTTTGATTGACAGAGCGAATTATACTATATATTTGAAGGACATTACTCCCTCTTTGATTGACAGAACGAACTATACTATATATTTGAAGGACAATACGCCCTCTTTGGTTAACAGAACGAACTCTACTATATATTTGAAGAACATTACTCCCTCTTTGATTGACAGAACGAACTATACTATATATTTGAAGGACAGAACCCCTTCTTTGTTTACCAGAATTTGAACTCTTCTATATATTAAAAGGACAATATATGCTCTCTTTGGCTGACAAGACTATCTCTACTATATATTTGAAGGACGATACACCTTTTTTTGGTCGACATGACTCGAACTCTCCTACATATTTAAAAGTCAAAATGACCTCTTTGGCTTGCAAGACTCCAACTTTGAAATGTATTTGAAATACAAAACGTCCTCTTTGGTCGACGGGATTCGAACTCTCCCACTTATTTGAAGTACAGGACACACTCCCATAAAAGTGAGAGATTATCTAGGCGAAGAATATAGAATTTTATCACTATTATTTGAAGAGTTAATTTGCTCTATTTTTTGACTTTGTTTATAATAAGCATGATTTCAGGCGGACCTTCCAGTGGACCTTCACGAAAGGTAGATCTTATAGACTTAGAAACTTTGACTCACCATTAATGTACCCATTATACTATACAAATATTTATAATAATAATTAATAAACCTTTCGTTAAAAGGGAGAAAATATATTAATTATAATACTTGGAAATATATTATAACTCTTTCAAAGCCATTATCAAATTTCCAAATATCACGTGACATATTCTTTAAAAGCGTAAAGGGTTTTTAAAATTAAATTTTTAAGTTTTTTGACAAGATTTTAAAGAACGTTTCTTGAAAAATAAATTGAGACTTTAAATACTTTCATCACTCTTGAATTAAAGTAACGTAAATCACCCTCAACTCCCCCCACCCCACCCTTTCCCCACAACCACTTTTAAGCCTTCGTCGCCGTGTTTCTCGATGCGTTTTCCCCTTTGAACATTTTACACCTTTCAAACTCATTTATGAATCTCTTCTCGTTACTCTGAAGATCTAACGGGAATCAACGTAACTGTTTTAGTGGGAAGTGACGTCTAATAACCGAAGGCAAGTGCTCCCAACGTCTCTTCTTTGTAATGAAAATTATCAGTTAATATCAAATATCCACTTTTGCCATATGAAAAAACTGCAAAAATCTATATACATATATATATATATATAATATTTATAAAGAAAGAATAAAAAAAAAAAAAAAATCGTTAAAAAACGTTACGGTTCAAATTTTTGAAATCAGAAATGGCGGGAAAGGCGGTGATGGTGCATGTTCGCTACGCTGGATTTGATTGATCGTCATTGGAGGATTGTTGATTGATGGATTGACGCAGGTAATGATTGATGGTTAGTGATGGATAGATTTTAGGCAATGGGTTCAGGGTTGATGAATGACTATTGCATACACAGTTCACACATCTCTGCAAACATGTACACGAACACACACACAAATATATACTTATATATATATATATATATATATATATATATATATATATATATATATATATATATATATATATATATATATATATATATATATATATATATATATATATATATATATATATATATATATATATTATATATCTTATTTTCCAGAAATTTTTTATACTTTTTAATTTCTTCGATCGATTTCTTCTTACCATTTGTTCCGATATTTTTCGAATTTTTCTCCTCATATTTATCTAGGATACATTTTATACATCTTATCAAAACGATAGATCCGATAATATATATATATATATATATATATATATATATATATATATATATTATATATATTATTATATATATATATATATATATAATGTATAATCAAATATATATATATATATATTTTATATCTTCCATCAGTATTATATATATATATATGGTATAATATTATATATATATACATTTTTATATAAATATTTTTACTACTATGAGCAAAAATATAATATATATAGTATATTTTATATTTATATATATATATATAATATATATATATATATTATTATATATATATATATATACATATATATAGTATTATATATATATATATATATATATTATATTATATATAGAAATATGCGGATATAATAATATATTATATATATAATATATATAATATATATATATATATATATATATATATATATATATATATATATATATTATATATATATATATATATATATATATATATATATATATATATATATATATGGCTGTTGAGGAAAGGGAATGTCCTAGAAATAGAGGAGAAAACGAAAATAGGAACAAATGTAAGAAGAAAGAGAAGAAATTAAAAAGTATAAAATGCTCTGTAAGAATTAGATGAAAAAAAAAATAGTTAGAGCGACAAGGGTAATAAACTCGTTCCTTAAAGTGGCACAAGCTATTAAGTGATAAACTCACGTGTTTGAAAGCGCCGGTTCGATCCCACTTGGGGATCTTAGGGATATGCTGCCTAGAAAAGTTCCTCTCCTCGAATGGGGCAATACCCTTGAGATGTGAATTTAAAAAAAATAAATAAATAAACACACCCTAGGGTCAAGATCCTTTAAATAAGATTTTCTAAAGAACTCTAAGGTAGAAAGGTTTAGACTCTAAATGAGAAAATATATTAGTCCAACTCAAAGTTCGAAAATCCAATCTGGAACTTCAATATTAAATAATACAAGCATTAGAAATCATTAAAAAAAAACTTTCTAGGAACTTTAGGATAAAAAAAGATTCAAGGCCAGTAGGAGGAAGATACTTTTCCCATTGACAGGGAAGTTCTTCCTGGGAATATATATATATATATATATATATATATATATATATATATATATATATAATATTATATATATATATATATATATATATATATATATATATATATATATAAATAATATATATATATTAAAGGGGTAGAACTAAAAGTTATTTACTCCATACAAGGGTCAATTAGACCCATTTATAGTTGAAGTAGGAGTGAGAGGGAAAAATTCAGATTTTTGAAGCCTTTATGAGGTTACATATATATATATATATATAATATATATATATATATATATATATATATATATATATATATATATATATATTATATATATATATATATATATATTATAATATATATATATATATATATATATATATTAATATTATATATATTTTTTTTTTTTTTTTTTTTTACAGAACCACCACTCACGGGCAGAGCCCTTTTTCAAGGAGGGGGCACACACACATGACAAAGCTCATTCAAACAACACACACACACACCTAACGCACAGCCCTCAGGTGGGCGCAGACGGAAGCCTTGAAGAGTGGAAGATTAAATACAGGAGGAAAAATAGATGATGGTAGAGAGTTCCACAGAACAGAGGTGGCTGGAAAGAAGGAGGTACCACAACGGGCTAGCCTGGGATTTCCTACGTCCACACAAAATTGGTGCGAAAGCAGGGCACCCCTTGTGCAACGAGGACGACGCAACGGTGGAGGAATGCGAGAGGCCAATTCCCTCGAGCACCTGCCATTGTAGTACCTATAGAAAAGAGATAGCGCGCCAACGTCACGTCGCAGAGACAGAGGGTCAAGAGAGTTTGAAAGTAGGGGACAGTTTATTAATCTTTTAGCTTTTGACTCAACCCTATCCAGAAGAAGGAGGAAGCCGGAGCCCCCCAAATGTGAGAACAGTACTCCATACAAGGGCGAATAAGACCCTTATATATTTGGAGTAACTGCTCAGAAGGAAAAAATTCTCGCAATCTGAACAGAACTCCCAGCTTCTTAGAGGCCGCTTTAGCAACCATTGTGATATGTGGTTTCCAAGATGGTTTGTTGTTTATGTTTAGACCAAGAATGTTAATGTTATTTACAGGTGAGACGGGAGAGCCATCGAAGAGGATAGGAAAGTTAGGAGGTGTTTTTGAGAGGGAGATGTGAAGAAGTTGAGTTTTTAAAGAGTTGAATTTTCACAAGGTTGCTATGACCCCACCGGGAAATCCCATCCAGATCGGCAAGAATAGAATTCGGAAAGTTGAAGACGAGAAGCAACTCTAGAAGCAAAAGAGGGAGCAGATTTGAAATGAGTAGAAGAATGCAGAGTTGAATCATCAGCATAAGAGTGAACAGAGTTAGAAGTGCAGTGAGAGAAGATCGTTAATGAAAAGTAAGAATAAGGTTGGAGATAAAACAGAACCCTGAGGAACACCACAGTTGACAGAAAAGGAGGAAGAGGTCGCTCCATCTACAAGTGCCGAAATGGAACGATCTGAGAGAAAACTAGACAATAGTAAGCAAAGAGAGGAGGAAACCCAAAGGAAGGGAGCTTGGAGAGCAGCGACGCATGCCACACCCGGTCAAAAGCCTTGGATATGTCAAGCGCCACCACACAAGACTCCCCGAAGTCCCTAAGGGCAGAAGACCATAGATCAGTAAGATAGGAAAGTATGTCACCAGTTGACCTCGAGCGTCGAAAGCCATACTGGTGATCAGAAAGAAGAGAATGAGACTCCAAATGATCCAGGAAATGAGAGTTGAGAAGAGTTTCAAAAATTTTAGATAGAACACAAGTGAGAGCTATAGGTCGATAGTTAGAAGGGTCAGAGCGACTACCTTTTTTCGGGATCGGTTGAACAAATGCACGCTTCCAGCATTGAGGAAAAGTATTAGTATTATTAAGGCATAGAGAGTAGAGCTGAACGAGGACAGGCGCTAACTCGGAAGCACACTCCCTCAGAACACGAGGGGGAATGCCATCCGGGCCACTGGCCTTCCTGACGTTCATAGATTTCAGGATCCCATGCACCCGATCATGAGTAATTACAGGCAGAGACATGGGACACCTGAGAGGAGAAGGAGTAGGAGGAGGGATGCCAGAATCGAGCAGGGTGGAATTAGATGAAAAAAGGAGGCCGAAGAGATTAGCCTTTTCAGAAGGAGTATTAGCAACAGAACCATCAGAGCGAATAAGAGGAGGAAAGGCAGATTTACAGAAGTTGTTAGAGATATTTTTGACAAGAGGCCAGAAATTTTTATCAGTAGGAGAGCCATTGGAGGTCAGCGCACTTCCTTTTTATGAAAGTACGCTTAGTCCGTCGAAGAACATCCCTGCAACGATTCCGAGCTGAATGAAAATTAGCAAGAGTGATAGGAGAAGGAGAGTTTTTCCATTCACGATAAGCATTGTCTCTCTCCCGAAGGGCAAGAGAACAATTGCCATCGAACCAATGGATTTTGAGGAGAAAAAGATTTAGTTGAAGATGGAATGAAATCTGCCATCCCGTCAAGGATTACGGCCCCTACCTTTTCAGCAGAGACAGAAGCGTCCCCCGAGACAAAGCAAGATTCACTCCAATGATAGTTAGCAAAGAAGCGGCGCATTGCCCCCCAATTAGCCCGATTAAAGTGCCAGAAAGTACGTTTAGGGCATGGTGGAGCTGTTGGAGAGAAAGCATTATAACTAAGAGCTATAAGATTATGGTCAGAGTTACCAATAGGAGGGAAAATGGTGTATTTATGACTAGAAGGAGTAGTGGTGAAGCATAAATCAAGTGTATTCAAGAATTGGTTAGGACGATCTGGAATGTGTGTGGTTCCCTAATCAACTGCTCCAGATCGTTAAGAATGCTGAATGATTTGGCCTCCCTCCCACCTGTATCAGTATGAGAGGAACCCAACCATTCAGTGTGGTGTACGTTGAAATCCCCTAAATAGAGGACTTCAGCATTTGGATGAGAAGAAGTGACAGTCTCGTGAGTAGTAGTAAGATATTGAAAAAAAACTGGAAAATCTGTTCCATTAGGGGAGCAGTAGCAGAAACACAAGATAATTGTAGTAGTAGGAAGACAGATTTTAAGCCATAAAACATCGAAATTAGGAGATTCTAGATTTACGAGACGTGTCACAGGAGTGTTAATGTTAATATAGGCACAGACTCCACCATTTAGTCGGAAATTGTGAAAAAAGTTGTAGTTAGAGACATTAAGATTGCTAGAGAAAGAATCCCTGTCCAGCTGGGTCTCAGACAGAAGAAAAAGGTTAGGACGAGAGGTAGTGAGGTAGTGTTCAACAGACGCGAGATTAGATCGAAGGCCACGGACATTGGCAAAGTCAATAGATAGCCCCCGCCTGCACCCACCCACTCGTCCATTCGATTTCTATTCAATATATATATATATATATATATATATATATATATATATATATATATATTATATATATATATATATATATATATGATGCTTACGTTGTCCACAGGAGAAACAAAGAAATGTAGCCAAATATACAGAAGAAAGGCTGAACGACGTTGCCAAATCTAAGAAATTCACATTTCAATTATATAGAAGGGAGGCTGAGCGACGGTGCCAAACCTAAAAATAAATCACAGGTAAGCTAGTGTAAATTTATTTTTTTGATGATGCAAACTCACAAGCTCATTTTTTTTATTAACCATTAGCATAATTCCCACATTTCTATCTAGTATATATATATATATATATATATATATATATATATATATATATATATATATATATATATATATATATATATATATATATATATATATATATATATATATATATATATATATATATATATGCGTGCGTGACGTGTATCTAAAGTTAAAAAAATATAGCTCATAAGTTATCGTAATATCAAATATGAATTTGACTTTACATACTATTAGCATTGATTGATGACTATCAGCAGTATTTTTATTACGTAAATTGAATATATAATAATAATAATAATAATAATAATAATAATAATAATAATAATATAATAATAGTTAATAATAATTTATTATTAATAATTAATTATACTTTGTGGTATATATATATATTATATATATATATATATATATATATATATATATATATATATATATATATATATATATATATATATATATATATATATATATATATATATTATATACTACTACTACTATTTTTATTGTTCTTATTCTTGTTGCTATTCTTATTTTTTTCCACTCCCCCACTTCATCCTCTATGTACCTATGAATTTATATCACCTCCTTTTTTGGGGGGAGGGGGTTCATTTCCATGTTCTTGGCGAACTTTTGGCTGTCGTATTGTGTGCTAGTCTAGTGTCCTTCTCGACTTTCTTCCCGCGTTGGTGAGGGTACAGTCGATAAACTGGTCCGTTTCGGCTTTAAACCTAGGACGCCTATTGTAGGGGTTCTGAACCCATACTAACCACTTGGAAGGCTGTCCCACACTTAGGTGTACAATTTCCATGTGGTGCATAGAAGGGGCCCGGACGCGGAACTCTGGGGAGTTCTTCCGATGCCACAACCGCGACCCACCCTCAGGAGATGGGTTTAAAGTGGGAAGGACTTCCGGGCTCTGGGCACGAGACGTGCGCCTGTGCTGCGGCTGTTTTCTGACTGTTATTAGTTTTTGTATGCATCACTGGATTCATGTAATGTGTGTTTATTTTTTGCTGTGTTTCAAAAGACAGGAGTTGTTTCTATGACAAATTTTAAACATAAAAAAGTGGTTCTAAAGGAAGGCGGTACCTACTACCATCAGTAGGGTTTCCCACCCTGCCTTTCCTGGCTATAAATATAAAAGGGAATGTTAGGGTCTTTGGCCGCTCTTGTTAACGAGATGATAGGGGCTTCCACTCTTCCTCCGGTGTCTATACTCGAAGTCTGGAGGGTTGATTCTCGGACACTCCATCACACTTGAGAAGCGGCTACGTCAGCCTCTCCTCGTCCTCCGTCCCCAGATGACTCAATGTTCCTTCCATTTCACGGTCCCTTCTCTTCGTCAATCTACTCTGACTATACCATTCCCATTCTCGGAACCACCTTCGGGAGTGTGCGAACGTGACTCATACTCTCTCTTTTTTTGTATCAAATCTACGACTTCCAATGACTTACTGCACGAAGTCCTCCCATCCTTAGGGGTGCGTTGGAGACAGCCTTTCAAAAGCCTGACCCTCAAGCTAATCCAATGCGGAATGGTTCTCTCCTCATTCGAGCAACGTTTCGAATCACAGAATTTGACCTTATCTTCACTTTCTCGTGTCGGTCACATTCCGGTTATTTCTAAGCCCAATGAATTTTGAAACACATACAAAAGCACGGTGTTTACACTCGAGATCAGGATGGACACTGTGGAAGATATTGTTCAACATTTCCAGAAGCGTCATCTTCCTTACGAATGTGTATCAGTTCCCTCTACACAGGGAGACTTCCACTTTGTCGAATCCTCGACTCTTCCTCACCTTTAGCGTGCCGTTTCCTCCTAACAAGGTGAAAATCAGGTTTACCATTCACTAGGTTCGGTCTTATATCCCTCACCCGAGGAGATGTTTTAGGTGTCACAAATTTGGCTACCCTCTGAAATACTGCAGGGACCCCGAATCTGTCTGTTCAAGATGTGGAATCTCTTTTCACACCTCTTACTAAAATCCCCTTGTCCTAATTTCAAAGGTCCACATATGGCGTCTTCTGTTCACTGCCCGAATTTTGCCCTTAGGAAAGGAAATTATTGGAGCAGTGCATTTTGTTTAAACTTAGATCGTTCGTGAAGGGAAGCGACGAGCAAAGGAGTAACTTTCTCACCTTGACCACTCCTTTGTCCATGTGACTGTCTATATTCCAGTTCTTACTCCTCCTGTTGTGCATTTTTCAGAGGCCCACTTGCAACTGGCTCCGTGCCTGGGTCTTCCCACGTGACTTCTCAGTCCCCCACGAAATGCTTTTGAAACTCATTTCTCGATGGAGAACTGTCCACCTCATTTTCCAATCACGGTCCGGGGGTTGCTTCGACATCTCTCCCCAGAACGCGCAGCAATTTCTCATGCTGTGTGTGTAGCAGATATTCATGCCCCCCCCCCTCATTTTGCTTCCGGTCTGTCTTTGGCGGCTACCAGTGAGAGTTCATGTCTAGCTGTCTCTCTCGAAAGCGCCCGGCTCTTGTTTCTCCGGAGAAACTGCGGATCTGCCTTTTGATGGTTATGGAAGTCCGCCTCATCAGAATTCTTTATCCCTTCCGCCGGCCATATTCGTTCAAATATAAAGTCGCCTGGTTGAATCTGAAGGGCCATCCCAGACGCTACTTAAACGTGCCCGTCGAGTGTTCAAATATAAAGGCACCGGTGATGACTGGTTTGCCGTCTATGGTCATCTCTGCTGGTTCACCTTTCACACCGTCCATTGATGCACACCATCTTCCGCATTCCAGTGATTCCGAATCGTTTTCGGACACTCTTCCCTAGCCCGAGGCCTTCTAGGGGCACTCTTCTTAGAAGTAGTGATCCGTCTTTGGAGGAGTTGGATGTGCCTTTGACTGATGCCCCTCTGGAGTGTCCCAATCTTGGTGCGGAAGGTGGCATTGAGCTGCCTAGGATCACCCAGGAGGTGGACGCCTGCGCCGCTTGTGATATTGATGCAGTACCCCTCTCCATCTCTGTTTCCTCTTCTGCTGTGTTCGGCAGTCTCCACAATTCCTGCGTGCCTTCCTTTGGAAGTTGGGATCGTTCCCTGTTCCAAATAGGGGTTTGTTCCTATTTCCATTTTATGCGACCTTCCACTCACTCTGGGATATGTGATCCCTCTCCGTGTGTTTTTGAGCGACTCCAGTTTTCTACAGCTTCCATCGTCCACGCAGAGGACGGAAGCTCACCGCATAGCGACAATCGCACAGTTGACTGATATTCCTTTTTCTTCTATCTATGCCGAAATTCCTTCAACGCAATTGTCTCGGATATTATGGCAATTTTGAGGAGTTGGCGAGACTGATAGAACCGCATACTCCGATAGCCTTGTCTCCAAGAACTTCGTCTTTGCAACCGACCTCTGTAGCAACCCTCTCGATATAGGTTGCTTCTTACGTCTCTGAACAGTGGTCCAAACAACAGGGAAGGGGCTGCGATTCTGTTACACGAATCGATTCCTTTCACTCACCTTCCTCTGACCACCCACTTGCATGCGATGGCGGCCCGGCTTCATCTGGTCTCATCGCTTACCCTGTGCTATGTACACATCGCTCCCAGTTGTAAATACGTGAAGGAAGACCTTCGATTGTTCCGCTCTCTCACGCATCCTGTTTTTTTCTAGGGGATTTCAACATCCGGTGTCGTCTCCTCATGCGGACTCGCTTCTGGGCGTGCTGCGCGATTTCGCTCTGGGCTGCTTAAATACTGGTCTATCCACTTTTGAGTGGTTCGAAATTCATACCTCTCCCTGTGTGGATTTATCATTTTGTTCCACTTTGATACTTGACCGTTTTGGATGGGATCGCTGTACTTTCCTGTGTGGAAGCGACAACTATCCTATAGATCTTAAGTTCATGGGTCCAAGTCCACTTAAACCATGGTATTCTAACTGGCGTTACGTTAGAGTGGATTGGAACTCTTTTCATCAAACTACATACTTTTCTTGACTCCTGTCGATGGAATTATTTCCTTCTCCTGTGGAAGCATTTTCCTATTTTGGGAGCATTATTTTAGAGGCTGTTAATGTACATATTCCCCGCTCTTCTGGGTCTCGCCCCTCGGCAACACCTTGGTGGAGTTCGGTGAGCGCTCGAGCATCCCGAGAAAAGAACAAACTGAATAAAGTGTATAAAACCGCACCTACCATTCACAACTTGATCCTCTTTAAGGCAGCTGCTGCTCGTTCACCCTGCATTAATTGTCGAACTCGTCTGCAGAATTTCAAGAATTGTTTTCTACCGTAAATTCCTCCATACCGTTGTCAGTTTGCAAGGTCGTCCGTAAAATTTCTCGGAAGCACCATAGGGACTCACCCGACGGTTCTCCGTTATCGGCCTCCTCTCTCAGTCTGATATCATTTCTGCCTCTGGGGCAGTTACTGACGTCTTTGGTTTCAACTTTGCTTTTTGCTCTAGCAAATCTCGGTAATTGGTGAGTCTTTTCGTACTTTGCGTTTACGGGAGCGGCCCCCTGACTTCTCTGTTCCACGTAGTGTGAATCTACCCTACAACCGTCTTTTTATCAATGGCTGAATTTCGGGGCTTTGCACTTGTGTAAGGATGGTACAACAGAGCCCGACTGTCTCTCTTTTCAAATGATACGTCATTTCATATCCGATTGCTTTAGCTTTTCTACTGAGCTTGTATAACAATATTGGTGGAAGGTGTCTTTCTCTCAGTATGGTTTACAGCATACACTATCTCTATCCCAAAACCCGGCAAGGACCCTACGTTCTGCCAATAAACAAAGGACCATTTTGTTGATTTGTCACTCCTGTAAGGTAATGGAGAAAATGGTTGTGTCCAGACTTTTCCCAACGTAGGGGCACTTTCATTCATTTTCCGACCTTCAATATGGGTTACGCAAGCACCGCTTCACTCAGGAACCTCTCTTTCGAGAGGCTTTTTTACCTGACAAGTTGACTTTAGCAGTCATTTTTGACCTCGAAAAAGCTTATGATTCCATATGGAGGCTAGGAGTATTGCACAGCCTCCACGCCTTGGGATTGAGGGGTCGGCTTCCTCTCTTCCTTCAAATATTGATGTCTGAGAGGTCTTTTCGGGTTCGCTATGGTAACACCTTGTCTCGAATGTTTATTCATGGATAGGGAGGCTCCACAGGGTAGTGTTTAGTGTTTTGCTTTTCCTATTGGATTTAACCAGCGTGATCGCCACTGTACCGGGCTCCATTCGATGCTCTTTATTTGTGGATGACCTTACCCTGTATGTTTTGGGTGCCAATATTTCGTGTATGGTACGTCGACTCCACATGGCAATTAATACTGTGACATCATGGTGCGATTCACGGGGCTTTCGCTTTTCCACAGCGATAACCAAAGCCATACTTTTTAGGAGGAGATGCAGGCAGAGTGGCCGGGGTGCTGTGTCTCCAACTCTTCCTATATAATTTGCCCATTGGTCTGGTGCCACAGGTGACACTTCTTGGTGTTGTTTTTGATAACCGTCTCACAGGTGCTCCAGGGAGTTGAACCTCTCGCATTCCACCACCAATGCGTCGCCCTCATAGCACAAGGGGTGCCATGCTTGCACATGAATTTTAGGTGAGCTTGGCAAACTCTAGACTTTCCCATTGTGCTACCTCCTTTCCAGCCACCTCTGTTCTGTGGAATACCCTTCCTTCGTCTGTTTTTCCTGCTGTATTTAATCTACCTCTCTTTAAATCCTCTGTCTGCGCCCACCTGAAGGATTTACGCTAGGTTCCGAATTGGATGGGTTTTTTATCTCTTAATTATGTCCCCTCCTTGAAAAGGGTTCTGCCCGTGAGTGATGGCAACCTGTAAAAAAAAAAAATATATAACTCCCCCCCACATCTGTAACCTAAAACCAGACTACCATTTTCGCCAAGACCTTTTACTTGACTTCACATCTACGTCTTGGAATGCAGACAGGAAGACGGTGCTTCGACTTTTCATTGCTCTCGT
>SEYY01019060.1:95000-152500 GCA_009176605.1 Armadillidium nasatum | reverse complement strand
TATTTTTGAAATCCTTGGGTAATTTGCAGTAAGAAAACTATAAAAAAATGTTTAAAAAAATTTAAAAAAAAAATATTTATAGAAATGTACGACAACTTGGAAATTGTTAAAAAATTGGTGTCAGACCGCAGACGTCAGTTCTTTTTATGACACGACTCGGTGAAGTTGTCGTTAAATGAACCCCTTAAATATTTCAAAAACAGAACATTTGTCTACGGGGGGCTCTGCCTCCCGTACCCCTGGACCAGTGAGTGATGATGATATTGTCGACTACTTTTCCTGTCGACGATTTGGGGTATTTTCCATGTTTTCCAATTTCTAAAAAATTTACAAAAAAGTGACATTGCCAGACGTAAGATTCTTGCGAGGCTTATAAAGAAGTAAAATTTACTTATGTAATAAGAATTATATTTATAATTATTGAATGTATATTTATTTTTTATTTCCCAATTTTTCTTACCTAAAATTTGACAAGGATTTCAAAAATATAATCCTTTTTAATGTAAGATTAGTGGTTTTTGAGATATTTAAGGAGGCTAAAGTGCAGTCTGGCCATATATATATATATATATATATATATATATATATATATATATATATATATATATATATATATATATATATATATATATATATATATATATATATATATATATATATATATATATATAATTTTGTTGTGTTACATTTTGCTTTCTTGTTTCACATTACGAGACCACTGACAGAAGGCCAGAGGGCACTCCAACATTCACTAGAGAATGGATAAAGCACAGAAACCTATAATAGGAGTCTGTATATATATAAAAACCACGTATCTCGATACAATACACTTGAAAGTATATAATTGTGAGAAAGAGTGAATGGAAGGCGAAACAATTGTGGTTTCTGCGAAACGTTAAATGACAAGGATTCCAGTAACATGAGTGTTAGAGATGTTTGGGAAAAATGAAGAGTACAGCAATTATTAAGCTTGGAGATCGATCTCACAACTAATCTTTTCCTTAACTATAATCGCTCTGTTTAGTTAATTATCTTCACGATTAATCTTGTAACTGCTTATACAACTAATCTTCAAGTAGTTTACGTTGACAGAATCTTTACTAATCCGTAAGGGTTAAACTCATTATTTCTAACGTAAACTCGTTAATTTCTAACAAATGTTTTCTTTAGCAACGATCAACTCTTGACGTGCAAGTTGTCTAGGGGTTAAACATAGATATTTCTTAAGAGATTTATTTCGCACATTCCATTACTAATCCTGCAATATGACTATCCAATAAAAACTTAATAATTTTTTACCTTGTATAAATAAAAGAAAGTATAAAAATATAAAATATAGAAATATAGATAAATTCTATGTATAAAACTATTAAAAAAATATTCTTTTTGCACTCTGCAGCTTTACAAATAATTAGCAATGACGTTACAATGAATAAGTGTGTGAATCTTTGTGACAACTGTGAACACTCGCATTCCGCCCTTCCTGTTGTAACATAATTAAAAATTAATGAAATACAATGGGGTTCATGTTCATTCGCGATGCACTACTATGTGGATAATCTATATTTTATCCTTTTCTCTGTCATAAGGGAAAAATGGATGAAATAATTGAGAAACATTAAAGTTTACAAGAGTAGACGTTTCAAGAGTTTGGTCCCACTTTGAATTCCCATCCGAAATAAGTCATCCTGCCTACATGCCATGATTCCTTATGGTAACAGTTTTCCACGTAAATCCCACAGTTAGATTCTTACTTCGAACGGAGCTTGTCTAGTTTGAAATGTGTGTCGATTTAAGGCATTCGATTCCCAGGTCGTTCTAGCTGTTATGAGCTGGATGATTACATTCAACTTCCTGAGTCAAACCATGGTTTGAAATAGATGGGATAGTTGAAGCCTTTGTTACTGGGAGTGAACCCTCTCAGCCAGAGAGAAACTGATAAGATCCAATTAACTCCTGTTTCAGATGGGTTTTCAAAAAAACTGAAACTCAAAGTTCAGATGGTCGGATCTGAACAAGTAGGTGTCTTATTCTCAAAGCGGTTCAAGCATGATGTAATTATCAGATAGTAATGGATCATCTATACACCTTGTTTCACGGAAGGTCAGACTCCAGAACACAAGAGGTATGAGCTATGAAAACAAAAATCAAAGTTTAAGGTTCCTAGTCTCTATTAGTCACTGATGAGAAGTGAATTTAATTAAATTAGATTTATTGATAGAGAAGAGAATGGGAAATGGTCAAATTGGTTAATAGTGAAGGGGAAAGGAAGTTTTCAATTAAAATGAAGGTCTCGATGAAGAGCTAGTACGTGGATAATCTATAGATTATGAAGGATGATATTAAACTAAACCACTTGGTTTTTATAGAAGATATCAATAGACAGATTCGTAATCGTAGGCACTTCGTTTGCTGGAAAATGTTGCAATACTGCCTCGTTATCAAGGAGGCTGGGATAAATATCTATTAGTTCTTCATATGTTGTTCAAAATATCTTCAAAAACTGACATTAAGAAGCTGACCTGGGAAGAAACTGGTATGGTGTAAGAAGCTGTTTCTTTTTCTCACTTTACCGAAGCAGCCGTCTTAGTTAAAAAAAAAAAAAAATATGTTAACTCCATTGGTAATTGTTATAGAAGCTTGAGTTGGGTTTATGTTATTAACCTTGCCTACAAACCTAATTATCGAGCATTTAGGAAAGATTTATCTGTTACTGGAACATCTAGGACAACCAGAAGGCGTTTAAGTTGCCGTCTTAACTTAAAGATGGATAGTAAGTGATTCAGATGGAGTTCTGTATCCAAATAACTAAGACACAAATAATTAGCAATTTACTAGCAGAAACTGGGTGAAAGACTTTATAACCCATATAATTATATACCAGCATACTAATTTCCCTGGTTTTGTCTCAACATTTCAGATTAAAACTCTCGTAGTACTAGTGAGTGATGTTGGGAAATGCTTTAGAGAAAAGTAATTGTTGAATTCACCTTAGACAGTTCTTTTTAAAAAGGATGTATAAAATTTTTATACTGTTCAACTTCCAATTAGACAGCTATGCTGCATGTTGTTATTTGTGTATAAATATTATTTATCGTTGTCATGCAAGTATCACATGTTAAATTACATTAAATTAAAATTTTAATTTATTCTAAAGTTTAATAATAGGAAACTACTATTCTTTTGGTATGCGCAATCAAACATCCATTTCAAAAACATTGTACTTTGTTTCTAATTACCTTTCAAGTTTGGCAGCTGACTCTGAATAATCTTGTATATGAACAAATAAGAAGTTAGCGCAAAAACAACTGAAAATTGCAATAAAGGTATTCTTAAATGGGACAGTCACAAATTTAAAAAAGGTTAACCAGTCAGCAAGCATTTTTTCGCTTTCAGCAAACCAACTGCGCTTGCAACACGCATGAATGACAGATGGAAATCGCCACATTTTAGCGTAGCAGACGGAACTCGTTGAACTATTTTCATTAAAGGTTAACGCTATCACGCCTTTGATTATTTGCATCAAAACTATTTTCAAAATGTGCGTATTTGTAGAAAATTGTAAATAAGAGCAGCGTAACATATATATATATATATATATATATATATATATATATATATATATATATATATATATATATATATATATATATATATATATATATATATATATATATATATATATATATATATATATATATATATATATATATATATATATATATATATGCGTGTGTGTGTATATATGTGTGAGTGCGTGTGATGATTGATATGCAGTTCAACTGGCTTAATACCCACATTTTGTAAAATTTAAATTTTAAAGTAATTTACGAATTATTATTGTTGCGTGAGAATCAGCCTAGCCTATTCTTAAAAGCCAATTAAAGTGTGTACATTGAATCCATGCACTCGACTACGTCTTTGTTATTCGTTCGAATACGTTTGAAATAGAAACTCGGCTACGGCTTCGAGATGAAGCTTTTAAAATAACGATAACTTTGAGTCACAAATACGTTTGTATTTGCACGAACGTATGCATTCGAACACAACGTATGAGACGACGACGAATCCTCTCAAAAAAATGACTAATACTTTCGCTTTTTTTTTAATTTCTTTTCGACGATCATCCATCAAATAGCTTTTTATCCCACACTTCTTAGTCAATCATACAGTCTTCATAAATCTTAATTTAGCCTCGGTAAATTAGAACTTCTGCTACGCATTTGAGTTAATCAATCGGTAACACGCAAAATTCGAATCTGGAAAAATGAAAAAAAATGTGGTTGAAAAAAAAACTATTTTTCTTGTTTCATATTTGATCATTCATCACTAATACTGTTGCCTAATGTCGCTATATATATATATATATATATATATATATATATATATATATATATATATATATATATATATATATATATATATATATATATATATATATATATATATATATATATATATATATATATATATATATATATATATATATATATATATATATATATATATATATATATATATATTATATAATACCGTGGAATAAAATTTACACTGTATATACTGCTAATGGGGATTCGAACCCTGACCTCTGAGATGGTAAGACATTGCGCTAACCACTACACCACTGATGGTACAAAAAGAATCACGTTGGAACTTCTCATGAACAACCGCCATGACTCCATCCCAAACGGACTCCCCCGACCACACTCGGGGTAGGGTTAGCGGGTCAGTTCTATCCCCAGAAACCGCAGCTCAATAAGTATATATAAATACCACATAAACCGTGGAATAAAATTTACACTGTATATACTGCTAATGAGGATTCGAACCGTGACCTCTGATATGGTAAGACATTGCCCTAACCACTACACCACTGATGGTACAAGGAATCACGTTGGAACTTCTCATGAACAACCATCTGAGAGGCAGGGTTCGAATCCCCCAGCATTATATATTATATATATATATATATATATATATATATATATATATATATATTATATATATATATATATTATATATATATATATATATATATATATATATATATATATATATATATATATATATATATATAGGGACCGACCGGCGATGGAATTTTGCCGGGGCCGGGGTTCTGGCCGGGGTTGCCTAAAATTTGTAAATAGGTCAAAAGCACTGAAATTTTAGGTTAAAACAATTAGATATAAATTTAATTGAGGTTTATTTAATTATAAGAAAGGCGCAGAATAGCCAACATTCACTTAAATTAATGATTATATGCATTTTCTCCGGAAAAATGTAAGAAAATTACAGATTTTGTTTAATAAAAAGTACAAAAATAAAAAAATAAATTTTTTTTGATTCATAATAGTGATTCAACAGCTTTACCTACAAGCCCACAAAGTAAAGTTTGAAAAAATGTAAGATGTAAAATTATCAATATAACCTATATTTATTCATATCATTGTTATATCATTGCTATGTATCAAATTTGAATTATTTAGCTACATTATTTAAAAATTATTATTTTGTTTATTATACTTTCAATCAATATGGTTAAAATATCAGCTTTAGCAGTATGGAAGTACTTTACAATGTTTCAGGATAGGCTCGAAATTGCTAAATGTAACATCTGCAGTCAGAAAATTAGAAGAGGACCTCCGGGTGGTACAAGTAAAAAAATTTTCAACCAAATCTTTATGGGGGCATCTGAAATCAAAACACAAAAATGAACATTCACTAGCAGACAAGGAGCAGTCAAAAGAAACAGAAAAAAAAGAAAAAAATTTAAAAAAGCAAGAAGAAATATCTTAATTTTCTTATATTTTGTTTTAATTTTTTTTTTTTATTATTTGACTGATTAAGCTGAAATTTTCAGGGAACATGCATTTTTCCCCAAAGTTCTGAGTCGATTTCCAACATTTTTCTGAGTCTATAACGGTTTTAAAGTTATTTGGACACAAAGTTGGAAAAAATTAATAACGGGGTCAAATCACTGGTCCACATGAGCTGAAAATTTAACCGAATAATCTTAGCCTCAATTTCTTGCATTGGTGAGAACAGATTTTTGATATCACATCTAGAAAAAAAGATATAAGCACTTGAAATTTTTTTTTTTTTTTAAAAATCGTACCCTTCCGGAGAAAAAAATTATTTAAAAACACGCTACTAAATTAATTTTTTTATTTTTGAATATTGTTTAGAGGAGGGACAGGGCTACATTTTTTATTTAGTGCATTATTAAATGCTTTTTGTTTGAAGCTAGATATAGCCTCTCAAACTTTGGAAATATTTGAAATTTGGTCAAAAATAGACCTTTTTTGAGAGGCTATATCTCGAAACCAACGAATCGCATCGAATAAAGTATATAGAAGAATTTGTAGCCCCGCCCCTCCTCTATGTACCCTCCTAAAATAAGGAATGTTATAGTTATAGTTTTGTTTTAAATTTTATTGACCGAAAAGGTGGATTTTTTTTCAATACTTGTTCAGTTTTGGGCTTATAACATTTTTTCTATAGCTCTGGGAACAAATGTCTGTTACATGTTTTCGTTGCCAATAAAATTATGAATATACATCCAAATTTCAAGTTATCCCGAAAAGTGGTTTGGCCCGCCATTCATTTGAAAAGGGTCAAATTTCCCCTAAAAAAAAAAAACTTTTAAGCAGTTATAGACTCAGAAAAACGCTAGAAATGGACTTTTTTTTCACCAGGAAAAAAGCTATATACACTGAAAATTTCAAGAGAATCGGCCGAAAATTAAAAAAAAAAATTTGATTGTCCCCTCAAGTATAATTTGACATTTTAACCCCGGCAGGCAAACCTCGATTTTCCCTGATTTTTAGCCGGGGCCCCGGTCGGTTCTATATATATATATATATATATATATATATATATATATATATATATATATATATATATATATATATATATATATATATATATATATATATATATATATATATATATATATATATATATATATATATATATATATATATATATATATATATATGAGCAACTAATTCAAGCAAAGCTAGATAGGAAATTTTTACCGGTGTTAAGGCTCAACGCATTGTCAACTGCGTCACCAGTAGACTATATGCAGAGGACTCTTACCACTGAGCCACTCATCAAAATTTTTTTTTTTTTTTTTTTTTTTGTTTCTGAGAGCGGACTTCACCTACGAGGACATTTGCCGTCCCTCCAGGCAGACAAAATACTGCCCTTCAGGCCACCACCAGTTCAGAGCGAGTGAACCACACGCTCCGAGAGCTGGTGGTGCTTTCCCCTCATCAAAATAAAATAACATGGAGCAGTTTCTTTCATTATCTTATTGCTAACTGCGTCACAGCAGCTGGTGTGAATATCTGGTGTTTCGGTAACCGAGAAACACCTCAGATGTATTGGGGCTCCTGTAGAAGATCCCAGGTATCCCTCTTCGGATTCTAATAAGTGCGGAATTTCCCCCCCCCCCAAAAAAAAAAAAAATGGGCTACGACTCTATTTTTTATTTTTATTCATTTATTATTTTAGCGACGCAATTGACAATAGCTTAGAATCACTGCCTAGTTGAAAGTTACTCAGTCATATATATATATATATATATATATATATATATATATATATATATATATATATATATATATATATATATATATATATATATATATATATATATATAATTTATTTTTTTTATATATATTTGGTTTTATATTACTTTTAATTTAATTTAATGCATAAATATCCTTTTGTGTCTTAACTTGCTCACATAAAATACAGATTGAATTTTGATAAAATTTTCCTAATATATGAATAAGGAATATTAATTGAAACACTGTTGTGTCCTTTGAGCCCCCAGCATAATATCTGTGTTAATTAAATTCCACAGTTAATATTGACGAGCAATATTTAAATGTAATAATAATAATGATAGCTATAATTATGGTCTTTATTGCTAATTATAATTCAAACATTATTGTTATTATTATTATTATTATTTTTTTTTTTTGTTATTAATATTATTATTATTATAAAAATAATTTTATAATAGTAGCAGCAACAATAACAATGATGTTTATATATATAAAAATAATAACTGAGGGATTAATTTCTAATATAAGCCTACACTCCTACAGGATGTCTTAATATGTTAATTTTAAATTTGGCAACGTTCAACTCGAATTTAGCATTCATAAATTTCTCTGTAACTGCAATCAACTCTCTCTCGGATATATATCTATATATATATATATATATATATATATATATATATATATATATATATATATATATATATATATATATATATATATATATATATATATATATATATATATATATATATATATATATATATATATAATATATATATATATATATATATATATATATATATATATATATATATATATATATATATATATATATATATATATATATATATATATATATATATATATATATATATATATATATATATATATATATATATATATATATATATATATATATATATATATATATATATATATATATATATATATATATATATATATATATATATATATATATATTGACTAATCCAGGTCAGCTTTGAGGGAACGTTAATCGTAATAATGATTGCAGCCTGAAACTCTGTTTACAGAGAGAGAAAAAGTTTCGTTATTTTAAAATTGAAGTTTTGACTTAAGATTTTATCAAATAAAAGTCGATTTTCAGAATTATTACTCTATAATTGCAGTTTTTTACAATTATGCGTGTAAAATGCTTCTCAATATAACAGTTTTTCAAAAGCACTCTCTCTCTCTCTCTCTCTCTCTCTCTCTCTCTCTCTCTCTCTCTCTCTATATATATATATATATATATATATATATATATATATATATATATATATATCTATCTATCTATCTATCTATCTATCTATCTATCTATCTATCTATCTATCTATCTATCTATCTATCTATCTATCTATCTATCTATCTATCTATCTATCTATCTATCTATCTATCTATCTATCTATCTATCTATCTATATATATATATATATATATATATATATATATATATATATATATATATATATATATATATATATATATATATATATATATATATATATATATATATATATATATATATATATATATATATAATGTCAAACTGTAGCAGGCTTGTCAAACGTGGCCCAAGAAGCCAGAACTACAAACGAAGTGCGTTTCCATATAATGTCTTCGTTTTCTTCCTGCATAAATTTCACGGTAATGAATTAAAATTACGATTATTTGTCATGAAAAATGAACTTAAATTTAACTAGTTTATTTTATCCTTTATATGTTGTAAGTAATCATACAATTAATAGGCTATGCGGAAGTTCTAAAGTAAGTTCTTATCATAACTTCAGGGATTAACATATTTATTTTTTAGCTACTCTTAATTAAGAGTTGCCATTTATTTAATATAGTTTAATTCTTTTTTTTTTTATGATTAACTTCTTGTACAATATATATATATATATATATATATATATATATATATATATATAATATATATATATATATATATATATATATATATATATATATATATATATATATATATATATATATATATATATATATATATATATATATAATATATATATATATATGTGTGTGTGTGTGTGTGTGTGTGCGCGCTTTGCAAATAAAATAGGACTTATCGATGTGAAACGATATAATAATTGTTATTTATTAATGTCATGCTACTTTATGATTTTTTTTTCTTGAAAACATACATCATAAAATGACATGCAATTATTATTAACTCAATGTTATTTGCATACGTTGCCGCACATCAAAGACAGTCTGTGTAAATGAAAGGAAAAAAAAAATATATATATATATATATAAAAATATATATATATAAAATAAAATAGTGTGAATAAAACCTACACAATAAAATAAATTCTATTCTGCAGTATTGTATATATAAATGATAGCCATACGTATATATACATTTTTCTTTTTTTATTATTATTATTTTGTATCAGGGCTGGCTGCATCCCGCGCGCCCTCTGTCAGTGGGGGGATGATAAACGACTTTCTCTTCTCTCAGTGGCTTTACTCTTCCTTTTGAAAAATGAGTCGTATGAATTTTCAGACCTTACCCCGAGATTTCGATCATGATAGACGAGAGGTGTTATTAGCGGTGTGGTGCTGCTTTTGAGGAAATTTTTCTTCTCTTTATAATGGATGAGGGAGACGTTCGGGAATCAAGGAGAATGTGGCAAGTCAGGGAGATCTGAAAAACGATGGAGGGGAGAGGGAGCGGGGTAGGAAGATGCAGGAGAATGAGATTTTTAAAATATTGCTTTGAATTGGGGGTGAAGGGGGTGTTGGGGGGATTACAAAGAGGTATATAAGGATAAAAATGAAGTATAAATAATGGTAAATAAATTGAGAAACTATGAGGTGGAGAAATTGCTCTAAATGACTTATAGTTTCAGATAGATACGTTTAATGATAATAGATAATGAAAAAGTTGTAATCTCTTGCCGAGAATGAACTTGATTCCGCATTGATTGAGTGCTAATGGTGAACAATCACTAAAAATCATCTTTTAAATCCCTTCCCCCCTTCCTCCACACACACACACACACACAAAATGTTTTGAAAATGAAAAACGATCTCAAATTTAGATTTGAAGCCATTAATGAAAAATTACCGGTCATTTTGTAAAAATTATTAACTAAAACGACAGTGTATAAAAATGCGTTTAAATTTAGCCATTTATAAAACCTTTTAAATTATAATTTGTATTAATGTTGGCCATTTTTCTTTAAAAGTGAAGCGCACATTTATAAAATGTTTTAGCCCTTATCTTTGAAAGTATATTAATAGCCTTATAGAAAAGATACTTCATCATTTCTTTAGTTGTTATTAATATAAGGAATGAGATATTAATTCAAGTTACTTAAACATAACTTGATTTATAACCTTAATACTTATAGGAAAATTGTTTTGACATAGTTTATAATCAGTATTAACGTTTTTCGTCACTATTATTACAATAATTATACTATCTTTATTATTACAATAATTATACTATATATGACTTTTTAGATCGTATACATTTGCGGCATTTTTACTCATTTCTAGTGATGTTTTTAACTTTAACGTTTTTACCCTCTAATAGTTTATACATTCTTATGCAAGCTTACAAAATATTCAATGTCTATTTAATAAATATATTATAATACTATTAGAGTCACCGCTGTGGGTGTTACATTTGAAATATACCGGATGATTCAAAAGGGGCGTAACTCTCTAGAATATAATATTTCAACTTAACAAAATATCCATGTTAATTAAGAAAGACAAATTAGACATTTGTTTGCGCTACAAAAGGTGTTTAACAATGACTCCGCTTTTAGCCTGGATTTAGGTTTGTATCCATCTCATCTTTGCAGTTACCTTTCGCTACGTGAGAGTTTTCACACCATAGACTTTTGTTCTCTGGAAGCTGAACTTAAAAATAGAATTGTTACCCATAAAACAAATATAAAATAAAATAGAGGGAAACTAAACACTTTAAAAGATTGGATACAAACACATGGATTATTAAGGAAGATGCATGGACAGAAGAGCCTTTTTCTACAGGAGGGCTCTGCTCCCCGTATCCCCAACCAGTGAGTGGTGGTAAAATATATTTAGTAATCGAGATATCGCCGTAATATTAACATAAACGCAATGAAAAGAACATGCTAAAAACGGGCAAACGTCTGAAGTGTAAAACTCACAAGAACCTGCATTTCGTTATGTTTGTTCACTTGTGTTTAAAGTCTTTCGTTCAATGTTAGCTTTCAAAGTTTTCAAGAGTATGAAGATTGCTTCGGAAAAACACATCTTTTATATATCCCCAAAGGAAAAAATCTGGAGTAGTAAAATCTTGGGATCGTGAAGATCACAAAGTTTTGAAAATCAAACTATCCCCCCAAAAATATTCACGCAACATGCCATTACTGCTCATGTTGCGTGGTAAATCTCGTCATTTTGTTGAAACCAAGAAACTCTGTTCATTTACATAAAAAATGTGAAAATCCAAGAAGAAGTGCATTAAACTCTGGAATGTGTCCACAATTAACCTCGGTATTTACAGCTGTATCAGAAAAGAATGGCCGTATTATACAATGAAGAGAAATAGTACACTAAAGTGTTCGTTCGTAAAAATTGAGGATTTTCATTGCTCTGTATTCGACTGTTTTAACAGTTCATATAACCATTTAAGTGAAACCAAGCCTAGTTACTGAAGATATACATGATCCAATTCCCCAACTTCACTTCCGTCAACAAAAGAACGAAATCAATGATAACAGGATAGTATTTTGATAAAAATGTCAACCCCAACTTTGTTTCTCGTTTTTTTTCCCTCTTCTTGTATCTTACGAGCGAACGCAATTAGCGTTTTATCTTCCGCTAAATCTGAATTCTTTGCTCAAACCTGTTTCTAACTCCACTCGTGATGGTTTCGGAGTTATTCCTCCTCCTTCTCGGTCCCCCTACAAGTCATTTATTCCTAATACTGTATTATGTTTTTGTTATTCCTACTCTCCGAACATAACACAAATAAGGCTTATTATTCTTATGGTACACCACTTGATGGATTTTAAAACTTGTGCCTCTGACTTTGTTGTTTCATCATTGTCTTTACACTTCAACCTTTCTTTTCTGCTGGAGGCGAGCAGTCATTCAACCTGCGAAGAAAAAGTAGGACTCCTCTCAAAACTCCAAATATTGTACAGTCTCTTTTAACTTCTGTTATTTCTAAAGTTTTCAAATCTATTCTATCCTGTTCTACCAGTTCAGCATTCTTACATATTATCCTCTCTCCTGCGTCGGTTCATGTCGGCCCTTGATTATACGATCTATGGCCTAAACAACTTAACTCTGGTGGTTTCCACGTAGGTGTCTGGCTTTTTCCGTCAGAGTATTACACACACACACACACACACACACACACACACACACATACACACACACACACACACACACACACACACACACACACACACACACACACACACACACACACACACACACACACACACACACACACACACACACACACACACACACACACACACACATACACACACACACACACACACACACACACACACACACACACACACACACACACACACACACACACACACACACACACACACACACACACACACACACACACACACACACACACACACACACACACACACACACCACACACACACACACACACACACACACACACACACACACACACACACACACACACACACACACACACACACACACACACACACACACACACACACACACACACACACACACACACACACACACACACACACACACACACACACACACATATATATATATATATATATATATATATATATATATATATATATATATATATATATATATATATATATATATATATATATATATATATATATATATATATATATATAATATATTCATTATAATTTATATATATATATATATATATAATATATATATATATATATATATATATATATATATATATATATATATATATATATATATATATATATATTTCGAGGAAAAGTCTACTCAAAGGTTACAGCTATTTGAAATTTCTACCATCGATAAAAGAAAGGTTGTGGTGCAAGTGCATTATGCGAATACATCTGGTTCGAATAACTGTGGAAGGAATTTCATGTAAAGGCTATTTAATATGGATATGAAGACAAGTATTAAAGGTCACATATTGTATATTGTGTGTTTTTGCTTGTACCTGTGTAAAAACTTTCATTTGTTCCAAGGTTGCAACTTAGATTGGATACGATGATACAAATATCGATCAATACTTATACAAGACAACACATACAAATATGATGGAATGGTATTTTAAAAGTCAATGTGTCAAGCAACACAAACCTCACGTTATTCAATGAATAACGATCACGCTCCAGTATTATGGATAACTTTGTAGTCTTGGTATATACGACCTTTGAAAGTATACTGTGGGAACTGGTGTGGAATACACATTACCTCGTAAATGGCAGAGAAAGAGAAAAATCCACTGGGTGTAATTAACAGAACTGGCAGACCAAGCTATCACTCCTCCTCTACCAATAATGTACATCTAGGTAATGTCTGGCATCCAAATTAAAATGTAGCGTAGAACTATCTCAAATGTATTGTTCCTGAGAATCTAATGGAATGCCATTCATTGGTTCTTGCAGCTCAAGCTCCTAAAACTTCCTGTAAGATTGCGAGCTTAATGTATCTGTCAAATACCACAACCAGTGCTTTGTCTTGCGCATTTTTCCCTTCGCCGCACATATTCCATTTGGATAAGCTTCGGCATGCAGGCAAAGCCAACGAGCTAAGTTCCCTTTATCATTCTCTAGTCCTTCCATAAAATGCATTTCTGCCACCTTTTTGGTTAAGTACTTGTATACTATGGAATATTATTACTACTAGCATCAACCACAAAGGTAAAGATGATAATGATTTTTCGACAATTACTAGTTACGTACGATCACGTGGCAATGATTTTACTTGTTTTTTTCATGTCAAGATTTCATGATCCAACGTATTCACAAAATATTTATAGTTCTTTAAAAAGGTGCATTTTCAAGTTTCACATCCTTATTAATATGTATCCTGTTAAAGAATTTCCCTCCATAGTTACAAGCGATAGGTCTACTCACATAATGTACTAGCACCATATGAACCTTTTTACTCTATTTGGATCGAATTTCAAATTGCTGCACGTTAATTCACTTGTTCGCTGAAACATTTTTCTTCGCATTATTTGATTCGGGAAATTCTGGATTTTGACAATAACTGAATATTTTAATTCTTTGTAGTTAATTTATTTACTTTTGCCATAGAGATGAATTTGTGTATAAAATTATAGAAATGTTTTAAATGAAGTTTTATTCAACTGTAGAAAATTTTGCTGCTCCAAATAAGATAAGTGTTTCGTTTTAAATTCTTTTTCTCTTTTAACTTTTTAGTTTTAAGTTAATTAGTTGTAGGTAGTATTTAGATATTGCTTTTTTCCCCATAAAATCTGTTAGTTTATAGAAATGTTTTAAACGTTTAAATGTTTTATCAATTCCAATAAATTTATTTATGTATTTTTCGTTTTTAAAAGGGTTTAAAAGTTTTCCGTTTGGGTGATTATCATTTACATTTTTTTATTGTTATTTGAGTGTGAATTGGTATTTGTGGTTATTGTTCTGAATGGCATGTCTGCGTGTTCGGGGTCATGGGGGTAGGGGAGGGCGCAGGCGTGGGTTTTCTATTGACTTTGCTAACGTCCGTGGTCTAAGTGTTAGCATCTGTTGAGCATCACCTTTCCTTTCTAATTCTCATCCAAACATTCTACTTCTGTCTGAGACCCAGTTATCAAGGGATTCTTTCTCTAGTAAACTAAATATCCCTAACCATAATTTATTTTGCAACTTTCGCCTTAAAGGTGGGTTCTGTGCCTATATAAACAACATTCCAGTAACACGTCTCGAAAATATTGAATCCCCTAATTTTGATGCTTTATGGCTTAAAATCTTTCTTCCTACTACTACAATTATATTATGTTTCTGCTATTGTTCCCCTGGTGGAACAGATTTTCCGGTTCTTTATGAATATTTAATTACCTTTCACGAAACTGTTACATTTTTCCCATCCAAATGCGGAGGTATTCTATTTAGGGGATTTCAACGTACATTACACTGAGTGGTTGGGCTCCTCTCATACTGATACAAGTGGGGAGGGCCCTAAATCATTCAGTATTCTCAGCGATCTAGAGCAGTTGATTAGGGAACCTACACACATCTCAGATAGTCCTAACCAATTCTTAAACACACTTGACTTGTGCTTCACCACTTCTCCTTCTCGTTATAATTACACCATTTTCCCTCCTATCGGTAACATTGACCATAGTCTTATAGCTCTTAAGTGTAACACTTTCTCTCCAGCAGCTCCACTCTTCCCTAAATGTACTTACTGGCAGTTTCATCGGGCTAATTGGAGGGCACTGCTTTGTTTTTTCGCCAGATATTCTTGGAATGAATACTGCTTTGATACTGATGCTTTGGTGTCCGCCGAAAGAGTGGGAGCCGTGCTATCTGATAGGATGAGCAGGTTCATTCCATCTTCAACTAAATCCTTCTCTCCTCAAATCCATGATATGATGGTGCCTTCTCTCGTGCTATTCAGGAGAGAGAGATAGTGCGTATCGAGCGTGGAAAAATTCCTCTTCTCCTATCACTTTCTAATTTTCATTCAGCTCGGAATCGTTGCAGGGATATACTTCGAAAGGCCAAACGTGTTTTCACCAAAAGGAAATGAGCCTACCACCTTGGTTCTCCTACTGCTAAAAAATTTTGGCCTCTTGCCAAAAATATCACTTGACAACTTTTGCAAATCTTCCTTTTCTCCTCTTATTCGATCTGATGGATCTGTAGCTAACACTTCTGCTGAAAAAGCCAATCTCTTCGGCTTCCATTTTCATCTAATTATACTCTGGATGATTCCGGCATCTCTCCTCTTACTCTTCCTCCCAGATGTCCCAAGTCTTTACCCGTGATTTCATATGATCAGGTGCATGGGATCCTAAAATCTATGAACATAAGGAAAGCAAGTGGGCCGGATGGCATTCCTCCTCGTGTTTTGAGGGAGTGTGCTTCCGAGCTAGCGCCTTTCCTCGTTCAACTCTACTCTCTATGTCTTAATACCAATACTTTTCCTCTGTGCTGGAAGGGTGCTTGTGTTCAACCGATCCCGAAAAAGGTAGCCGCTCTGAACCTTCTAACTATCGCCCTATAGCTCTTACTTGTATTCTATCTAAAGTATTTGAAACTCTCATTTCCTTGATCATTTGGAATCTCACTCCCTTCTTTCAGATCACCCAGTATGACTTTTGACGCTCGAGGTCTACTGGTGACATACTTTCCTATATTACTGATATATGGTCTTCTGCCCTTAAGAACTACGGGAAGTCTTGTGTGGTGGCTTTGACATATTATTCAGGGCTTTTGATAGGCTTTGGTAAGCGTCGCTGCTCTCTAAGGTTCCTTCATTCTATTTGCTTACTAATGCCTAGTTTCCTCTCAAATCGCTACTTGTTGATGGAACGACTTATTCTTTCCCTTTTAATGTGGTGTTTCTCATGGTTTTGTTCTATCTGTTACTTTATTCTTACTTTTCATCAACGATCTCCTCAGTTGTACTTCTAACTCTGTTCATTCTTATGCCGACGACTCAATTCTCCATTCTTCTACTCATTTCAAATCTATTCCCTCTTTTGCCTCTAGAGTTGCTTCTCGTCTTCAATTTTCCGATTCCATTCTTGCTAATTTGGATAGGATTTCCCTGTAGGGCTACCGCAACCTTGTGAAATTCAACTCTTTGAAAACTCAACTTCTTCACATCTCTCTCTCTCTCTCTCTCTCTCAAAACCACCTCCCAACTTTCCTATTTCTTAGACAGCTCTCCCTTCTCACCAGTGAACAACAATATTCTTGGTCTGAACATAAATAATAAATTATCTTGGAAAGCCTCATATCACAACGGTTGCTAAAGTGGCCTCTAAAAAGCTGAGAGTTCTGTTCAGATTGCGTGAAATTTTTCTTCTGAACAATTACTCCAGTTATATAAGTGTCTCATCCATCCTTGTATGGAGTACTCTCACATTTGGGGCAGTTCTGTTCCACCAATCTTTTGGGTAAGGTTGAGTGTAAGGCTAAGAGACTAATTAACTGTCCCCTACTTCCAAATTCCATTGACTATTTCTCTGAGACGTTAGGTTAGCGCGCGTACTCTTCTATAGGTACTACAACGGCCACCATTGCGTCGACCTCACAGCACAAGGGGTGCTACTTGCACCTGAATTTTGTATGAGCATGGCAAACTCTAGGCTTGCACGTTGTGGTACCTCCTTTCCAGCCACCTCTGTTCTGTGGAACTCCCTTTATTCGTCTGTTTTTCCTGCTGTATTTAACCTACCTCTCTAATTCTGTCTGCGCCCACCTGAGAGATCTACAGTTAGGTTCGGGATTGGGTGGGTTTTCTTTTATCTTTTAATTATGCCCCCTCCTTGAAAAGGAGTGAGTGGTGTTAACATGTAAAAAAAAAAAAAAAAAAAAAAAAAGGGCAAATCACGTTTTTGTTCGAGTATTTTTTTTTCTTTTATTGGGCTATAATACTGCCTAAATATTTAGTGTTCAACAACACGGTGTTTAGAAAAAAAATCTACAATTAGACGTTTTATTTCTTAAAGACAAAAATCTCTGAGAATATAAACAATACATTTCTTGTTGTTAAGTACTGGTACACAAACCAAAATAAAAAAAAAATAAAAAAATAAATAAAAAATATTAGGTTTGATTTACTGAGAGATATTTAATGACAAGACCTGGGAAGTTTCTTATTATATTATCTATCTATTGGTGTAATTAGCTGTACTTATTTCGTATAACAATAGAGACAAAAATGACCCTTCATTATATTTCATTTTCAATTAGTGTTTCCCAACCGGGGTTAACATAGACTCCCAGGGAGGACCACAGAAGCATTGATTGATAAGGTCCATAATATGTGCCATGGGGTCCATTATAAAATATTATAGATAAAAAATAGTATGAGTATGACCAACCTAGTATGAGAATTGTTGGGACATATGGCAAAAATGTCACAACAAATTTTTTGCAGTTATTTTCCTATTAGAAAATAAATCGGTGAAGCGACTTTCTTATGCTTAACATGTCTTTTCTCTACTGAAAATTTTACTGTGAGATTTTTGCCACTTGTCTCAACGATTCGTTAGGACAATTTTTGCAGTGTACTTTTGTATTCTGTTCTAGTTAATTAAGCTATTTTCTCTCACAGTACCGTACAACAAATCATTACATTTAGTTTAAGTTTCCAGAAGCTCCAATTAAATATTCACTTGCTGTCAAGCTTCCACTAAATTTTACCAAAAAGTAAAAGCAAAATTGTTTTAAAAAGTTCCATTGTATTGGAAATTAATTCCAATTTTGAACTTATGGAATAAATTTAATCTGAAATTGGTCAAGATAACTGAGAAGATATTAATTTAAAATAACGTGTAATAATAATATTAATGTTATTCTGAGTTACAAAGCTTATTGACAGATTTTATGTCTAATAGACTCTTGACAAATGATTGGTCTATGAGGAGGGAGGGGGAGAGGGGATTGCCGTAATATGATATTTCATTTCGTTAAAGTAGTAAATAAATAATTAAAAAAGAAAACGTACTTATTTAAAAAAAAAGGTGCTTTTGGAGAGTGAAACTACAAATATTCAAGAATAACTAATTTAAAATAATGTGTATTAATAATATTAATATTCTGATTCTGAGTTTTATGTCTTATACTCTTGACAAATGATTGGTCTATGAGGAGGGAAGGGGAGAGGGGGTTGCCATAATATAATATTTCATTTCGTTAAAAAAAGTAAATAAATAAATTAAAAAAGAAAACGTACTTATTTAAAAAAGAAAAAAAGGTGATTTTGGAGAGTGAAATTACAAATATTCTGGAATATATTTCAGAAATGCCTTAACATATGGTCACGCTTAGCTATTATTCATCACATATTTGCATAATCGTAAGATATACGTCAATATTATATCCTATAATGTATTCATTAAGCAGTACTCATTAACTAGATTACTCATTCATTGTCTGCTCGAGATGATATCTCCGGTAGCAAAAGTTTGAACTCGTTATTAAAACTAATAACTGTAATTGTTCAAGAATACTCGCTGAAGTTGATTAATTTGCTTGAACTGCGTCGATGTTCAAGCAAGCGTAATATTGCTAAAGTCCAGAAGAGTTTTTTGTACAACTGACGGTAATCTGAGCTACTAATTTTGGGGTAGGTAATTTAGTAATTTATCATAAAGTATAATTAACCAAGATATATATATATATATATATATATATATATATATATATATATATATATATATATATATATATATATATATATATATATATATATATATATATATATATATATATATATATATATATATATATATATATATATATATATATATATATATATATATATATATATGAGACGCAATTAAAATTTGTGTATGGGTGTGTGAGTATGTGTGTGTTGTGTGTGTGAGACGGAAAATTTATAGAAACGAGCCTTATAGGGTAATTAAACCATAATGACCAACATCCTTGTCAAATTAATGTCTTCACATTTATCCCAAGTAAATGAATATATAGCGTTCAAAATAACAAAGAGAAAAACCTACTCCATGTAAGAATAAGTTGCTTCACAAATAACGACAGTCGTTGTAATAAGAAAGAATAGACTGGAGAAAAATAAGTAACACAAATTGAACTTCACTCTGTAACGGCAATAAAATGTTTAAGGAAGACAAATAAATTTGCCTTAAATTATACAGCAATAACAAAGCCTATTATGATGAAGAAATAGGAAATGTAAGCAATGTGCAATCGTGTGCATTAACTGTGTGTATGCATGTACGTACGTATGTATTCAAGAGATACCGAAATAAATATATCTTACCCCCATTCCCCTACTCCCACCGAAAGTCCCTTAAATTTAGCGTTTCAAACTCTTCGTCTGGATATAAATTGGCGTTCAGAAGGTAATTTAAGTAAGAATTATTGATGATAAATGCATATAAAGAATGATTTGTTATCTCTAAAAGCTGCTTCGTAATAAATGGCCTCCGTAGCTGTGTCGAGAAAAGGACGCTCACAGTTAATTATTTCTACATGACGAATGGCTACTTTTGATTTACTGAAATTGAGGGTATGGGATTTTCTCTTGTAGGGAGTCGTCGGCCCTGGAGGAGAAATGGGGGTAGGGGGGGGGAAAGGAGAAGAATGGCGTTTGTGTGTTTTTTAAAACTGGGAGAAGAATGAGAGGAAAATGAAGTGTTTTTCTCTCAGAGAGAGAGAGAGAGAGAGAGAGAGAGAGAGAAACTTGGTGTATAAGCTGATTAATAGTTTCTCAAAGACACTTATACAATAAATATAACAGTATAATAATAAAATTGCTTCATGAAAGAAGGGAGATATAATAATGTTAGTTATTACGGATATATAATTATTACCAAGTTTATTTATAAAGGATTTGCCATTGGGGTATATATATATATATATATATATATATATATATATATATATATATATATATATATATATATATATATATATATATATATATATATATATATATATATATATATATATATATATATATATATATATATATATATATATATATATATATATATATAATATTTTTCTTGTCTCCTCTTGTTTTCAAAGGCCAGAAGCCCACCAATTTCCACTAGAGTTGGGTTAATATCAAATTGGAGTCCAGTTAAAGGTCGACATGTCTTGATATACGGAGTTTCAAGGTGTGCAAGTCAAATTAAGTTACAAAAATAAAGGGAATGTGTTTATAGACTTTACCAGAGAGTTGGACAGAGAACGGATGAGACTGTATAGAAAAGCATATCGCATGAACCCTTCTCAATGGAGGAGGTATGTGACGAGAAAGTTTTGAAGAACATTGTCCATTATAATAGCGATAGTATAAAGATAATGGCACAACATCAATGAGACTACAGAGAGTTAGTGAGAGTGAAAGAGATAAGAAGAAGAGACCTAGACTCCACCTTTTCAAGGAGAGTTGTCTGAATAGAACCACCCCAGAGGTGTGAGGTATACTCCACACAGGAGCGAACAACATCCCTATAAAAAGCAAGCAACAGGGGTGCCGTGAAAAGATTCTGAAGGCACCTCAAAACACCTAACCTTTTAGAAGCTTGCTTAGAAAGTGAAGTTATATGATCTTTCCAAAAAATATCACGATAAAAAGATACACTGAGAATATTAAGGACAGACAAAGGTTTCAGTTGTGCGAAGAAGATTTTCGAATGTCGAGTAGAGATATGGAGGAATTGAGTTTTTGAGGTATTGAAGAAACGACCATGTTTTCTCTGCCTCAAAATTTGAAATATGAAGAAGATCAGAGGTTAGTTGCCCCAAGGTCATCCTCCTGCTGTTGGGAGAAGCAAGCGTCTTTCAAATTGAAAGGAGTAATGAAGAGTGGAGTCATCGGCATAGGAGTGGATAGGTAATGAAGTAATAGAGAGGAGCTTATTAATAAAAAATAGAAAGAGTTGGAGATAGGACAGATCCCTGAAGAACACCACTATTAATAAATTTAAAGAAAGAGCGGTGGTCTTCTACAACAGGTGCTATAGAACGACCGGAAAGGAAATAAGAGAAAAGGCCACACAGAAAAGGATAGGTTCCGAAAGAGAAGTTTGGAAATCGAAGCTTTGTACCAGGCTCCATCGAAGGCTTTCGATATGTCCAGCGCGAACAGCGAAAGATTCACCGAAACACCGAAGAGCAGAGGATCAAAAATCAGAAAGAAAATCACCAGTAGAGCATTCTTTACGAAAGCCATACTGGCGATCAGAGATAAGATTAGAAGAATTGAGATGGTTTCTAAATCTTCCTGTTAAGGATAGATTCGGAAACTTTAGAAAGAATGGAGGATTGAAGAAATGGGACGAATAGTTAGAGGGTTGAGAGGGGTCCCCTTCTTCCTCAAAGGCTGAATGATCGCACAATTCCACAAAGAAGAAAAGGTCGAACTAGAAAGACGGAGACGAAATAGTTTACCAAGGCAGGGAGCAAGCTTGGAAGTACAAGTTTAGCGAAGCACAAGAGGGATACCATCAGAACCGTATGCCTTCTTAGTGTTAAGTTTAGAAATAGCGGAAATGACATCTTTAGAAGAAATTATAATATTACGCATTTATATAAATGAATTGGAGACGGGACGAAAGAGGAGGCATTGATTCCGGAATCGTCTAAGGTGGAATTGAAGGCAAAAGTTTGAGCGGATAGTTTAGCTTTAGGAGAGGAAAAAGTAACCAGAAAGATTATGCAGTTTCGACGGACAAATGAGTTTTTGGTGTTACAAAGAATAAATTTTGCACAATTCCGAGATGAAAATGTAAGTTGAAGGAGTCTCAAGAGTTTGAAGACGACGGTAATCCCTTGAAGAAAGCACGAGAACAAGTAGAGTTTAACCAAGGTTTGTTAGTTTTAGTTGAAGGGAAAGAATATTGAATGTACGCCTCAATGCCGGAGAGAATCACCTCGGTTATGCGCATATATATATATATATATATATATATATATATATATATATATATATATATATATATATATATATATATATATATATATATATATATATATATATATATATATATATATATATATATATATATATATATATATATATATATATATATATATATATATATATATATATATACTTAAAAACTATTACTACAAATGATCAAAATTTTTTTTTGGTTTCTTTCGTATTTCTTTCTTCTTTTTGTTTTTCTAAGTTTTTTTGTGAAGCTTTTAAAAAGTAATATTAATTTAGTGACCCTTAGAATATCTTCAGCTTTCGTTGTTAGTGAACTAGTAATTATTTATAGCTTCCGCTTTTATTTAATCCGAAAATATATTTTAATTTGTGTTCTTCTTTGAAATGATTGTGACATTAAACATTAATAATTTCAAATGCTGAATTCTTAAGATTTACTTTTTAATCTTTTTGTGATAGAATTAGCGTCTTTCTCTTTAGTTTTATGCTTCAGATCGGCGGCTTCCTTAGTTGTAATTATCGAGTTTGTAAGTATTCTATCCGTCTTTATTATAAAAGTAATCATTGTGTATTTCTATTTATAAAATCCTCTTCGTTTATCTTATGAAGTTTTAATGCGAATACTTATATATATATTTCCTTTATATTATTCCTTTGCACCTTACTTCATATACAATAATAATAATAAATACTACTACTACTACTATTACTAATAATAATAATAATAATAATAGCTTATGCTGTTATTAACTTTCCATTTGAAATTAAAAATAATTTGAAAACTTAATGGCAATTTTTATTGATTTATTTATTTTTTATTTTTTGCTCCAGCTCCATCCAAACTCTTGGAGCTGCTATAATACATAACCCTGTGGGTAAGGTCATAGACCTACATTGAAGCAACCACAGTTGGGAAACCCATATTTCAATCTAACCTAACTTTCCTTATACACAGTATTTGAAAGTGTACAGAGTGCAGACTAAGTCAAAGGAAATGGGGAAAATAGAAAATGGAAGTGTGTTCCAAATCTTATTTATGAGGCGAAAGTCACGTGTTTGATTCTTAGAAAGAAATATTCATGGAAGTTCTCTACCACCTCGTTTCAGTGAGTGAGGTGTGAAGTTTAAAAAAAAAAAAAAAAAAAAAAAAAAAAAAAAAAAAAATTTAAAATAATTATCTGTTTAAGAAAACGGGTGAGATTGTGTGGAAAGTCTAGTTCCTCGGGTTCCTCAGAGGAAGAGGCATGGGACTGCTAAGTTCAAAAAATGATGTCAGTTGTAATAGATGACAGTTCTGACTAGATTATCTCCCTTGGTCAGCAAGATTTGCAATAGTGTGACAGCTAGAGAGAAAACGAAGAGAGTGAATTGGAATGTCCAAAGGAGATACGACATGTTTACACCACACAAGAACGAACAACACCCCTATACATAGCCAATACTGGGAAGGTATGAAGAATATCTGAAATAGCCTCAAACCTAACATTTTAAAAGCATATTTTGTGATGGATCCAATATGATCTTTCTAAGACGAATTTATGAGAAAAGGAGATAACAATAATAATAATAATAATAAGAATAAGAAAAGGGTTTACAGTGAGTCCTCAAAGAAGTTTTAATTTATAGCTATGAAGAAGATTGTATCAAATATGCAGAGAAAAATATTAGTCTTTTAATCTGAAATATGAAGGAGGTAAGAGGTAAGTTTTTTCCCTAATATAATTATCAGTTATTTGAGATTGTGAAGGGCTGTTTCGAGATGTAAATGATTGAAGTGATCGAATAGGTGATGAAGTGACAATTGGTGCTTAATAAAAATTCTAGCTAAAAAGTAAGGGTTAAAAAAGAACCTTAAAGAATTTCATTACTGAAAGATTTAAAAGATTGACAGTGGCCGTCTATTAACTGTAACCGAAACTCTGGTGTTTAGTATTTCAATGGCAAATCCTACTTTTTTTCGTTTTTCAATTCTTATACTCTATTCTCATCCAAAAATTGTTGTTTGCAAATGCACGCAAGCTCCTTGTTTGTTTTCTTGCCTATTATTTGGAGTCCTCAACAATTTCTATTTCTATTATTGCATGGCTTCAGGGGCTGTTTTGGCCAATCTAAATTATTAAATTTTTTTTTTTTTGCGATATCATCATTCTTCGTGATTTCAATGTTCACCAGTTTTGAACTCAACTACCATTTCTCAATCCATAATGATCACGAGGATATGATGCAGCTTCCTACCAGTATACCTGATGATTTTGGGTCTGAACTCAACATACTAAGGCCTTTCCTTAATCTCCAATACTTCTTTTTATAATGTTAAACTCTATTCTGGGCTCTTTCGATCGATCACCTTCTTACTTTTCTATCTCTTCAATTTTTCCACAGGAAACGCTTTTGGCATTTTGGTTTTTCTAATTGGTTCCATTTATTTGAGTTCCTATATTACCGATTCTGAGTGAAGGGTCCCTAGTAGTGTGCAGAACCCATTACCAAGATGATTATTTTCTGGGACTGAGGTGATCATCTCATTTTTTTCTATAATAAATCTTACGTTAACCCTGCTTGTTCTTCTGATATTTGTCATAGTGGACACTGCCTTTCAGAAAATACCGTGAAATTCAATCTCATGTTACTTTTCATCCCGGAATCGGGAAAAACCTATTCGCCGTGGCACAAAAAGGTCTCTTCTTGGTAGAAAAGGCAATAATACCTCTGTTGCTTTTCTTCATGCTTTTTCTGGAAAAAAGGAAAAAGTAAAATAACATTGCTCCTTCTTCTATTCTTCTTGTAGTATCCTCCTCCTGCACAACGTCCTTTGTACCTGCTTCGAAGCTGAACCCTTTACTCAAACCTATGCCTTTTATTCCACTTTGACGTTTCCATAGCTATTTCTCCTTCTCCATCTTCCTCTTTCTTTAAAGTTACAATTTCTACTCCCTTCGAACTTAATAATAAGTTGTATGGTTCTAAAGGAATCCATACTGTAGTTCTTAAAACTTGTGCTACCAACTTGGTATAAACTGTTTGGTCTCTGCCTTTACGATTCTACCATTCCTTCCTGCTGGAAGGTTCACTCATTCAACCTATGTCGACATTTAATTGCTCGCGATTTTGCTGGACTTGAATAATCTTTTTAACAGAAATTGTTTATCTATTTTCCTCTTCCCTTCGCTGACCAATTCTTGACCATTTTTATTTGTTTTTCTGGAATTTTCAATGGTTATAGTGATGCTTCTTGCTGCGTCTTTCCTCACTTTCCTTCTCGAAACTTTGATTCAGATTTTCTTACTTATTATGCTCCTTCAGGTTGACCCATAAATCTTTCTTAATTTTTAACGTTTTCACTCTAAAACACTTAATTTTGCTCTATTCTTTCAATCTCTTTTAAAATCTCTTTCAATAAAACTGACAAAAATCTCTTCACCTTGCTTAACTTGCTCATCGAACTAGATAATTTTATTATTATTATTATTATTTTATTATATTATTATTAAGGGAAGTAAACTATAAAATTATTAAACCTCAATAAGTTATGAATGAGTCCTTAACCTGAAGAAAACTAAAATATTTTCGCTGAAACCATTCAGAGCGTCATGAATAGTCTCCATTTTAATCAGATGGAAAAAAGGTTGAAATTCAATATCGAACCAGTTCAAAGTTAAACATTTAAACCTGTTTGTCTCGATTAGATCTTGAAGGTGTATTTTGTTCTTCAGCTCGTTTGGTTGCTAATTTGATTGACTTCAACATGACTATTCAGGAGGAGGGCTGCAGGCGTGGATTCCGCTGAAGGTATAAAAGGCTCTTCTAAAATCAAACAAGCTGAACAAAAGTTTAAAGGGAAAGACAATTTCATTTCATTTTTATATTTTTATTCAGAAGTACAATTATAATTTTACAATGTTTCAATAGGTCTTTTTCTACTAAATACATATTAATAATTAACTGTACATTGTTCTGAAAAGGGGCTTCTAAGGGGATACACATTGGTTTCCATTGACCCCCAAAGCTGTACAGTACTCTGAAAAGGGGCTTCTAAGGGGATACACATTGGTTTCCATTGCACCCCAAAGTTTAGTTGATAAATAGTTCATCAATATATTTTAATAACCATTAAGATACAAATATGATGCATATAATATAATGAGCAATAATAAATATATTAATAATAATACATAAAGTAGTAAAGATAGCAATAACAATAATAATAATAACAAGAAAATTTTAAGTCATGATAAGAATTATTCAGAAATATTGGTAATCTTTGAGCTTTAATTCTTTATTCATTTTTCAGTAACAAAATTCAAATAAACAATTCATCGAATAATGGTAATAGTAAAAATAAAAATAATAATAACAGGAACAAGGATTTTAATATTTATTTTACAACTAATTGCAGTAATAGTAACAAAATTAAAGAAAAAGCAACGATAAAGCAATAATAATAGTAATAATAAAAACTAATAATAATAATAATAGTAATAATGAGAGAGTAGTGCGTGGTTTAACGGTAGTGTGATTGACTCACATGATTGAAGGAACTCTTTCAATCCCTCTTTGAGTATTCTAGGAAGAAATTTCCTAGCAACAACCCCTCCATTAATAGAATAATCCTGTGAGGTGTAAACTTTAAATAAAAGAAAAGAAAATAGATATATATATATATATATATATATATATATATATATATATATATATATATATATATATATATATATATATATATATATATATATATATATATATATATATATATATATATATATATATATATATATATATATATATATATATATATATAATGAGTGATGTGTGGAAATGAATACCTGGGTTGCTAGACACTTATACCCAATTTTGATGTTACAGAAGAAGAAAAAAGGTGTTGCATATTTCAAGCTTTTATTTACAATTGAAAGAAACACACTGTAACATACAAACCGGAATTGATATTACAAAAGTCATTCGTACAATTTATGTTAATGAAATAAAAACCAAACTGACGGTTGTCTGTAGTGCAAAGAATGGGGGGGGGAGGTCATTCTGGGAGTTGCAAAGAATGGGGGGGGGAGGTCATTCTGGGAGTCAGACCCTTAAATTTATAACTTCTGATAAATAAGAGTATCTCGCTATACATAAAGTATATATATATATATATATATATATATATATATATATATATATATATATATATATATATATATATATATATATATATATATATATATATATATATATATATATATATATATATATATATATATATATATATATATATATATATATATATAGTGGATAAAAGAGAGATCATAAATTGTTCATTTGTAAATGCATGAAAAACTGCATAAACCATAAAAAGGAAATTACAAGACGGAGAAAATCTTTCTCTCTCTCTCTCACTCACTTTTTTTCTCTTGTCTTTTCTAATTCTCTCACCCCCTCTCACTCTTACCTCCCTCCCTACCTCTTCTTCTCCCACACCTCTCTCTCTCTCTTTCTCCCCCCTCCCTCATCCTTACTCCCTACCCTTCTTTCTTCTTCTCTCTCCCTCCCCCTCCCTCCTACTTACTCCCTACCCTTCTTTCTTCTTCTCTCTCCCTCCCCAACCTCTCTCTCTCCTTCTCTCACTCACCATCTTTATCGTATTTTTTTTCCTATCGTCATTCTTGTATCTTAGATTCCCATGTTATTCCCATTCCCATTCCCGCTTTTCGTCTGGTTCCTTGTCCCTGTTGAGGATTTATGAAAGCAATAAGGAAGATCTTATTGGAAATATGGATGCTATAAGGGATATTAAGATTATATATAGACTCCCATATAAAGAGTTTTATGTAACAAAGTTAAGATCTCGCAACGACCGATGGGTTAATTTGCCTCATATATATATATATATATATATATATATATATATATATATATATATATATATATATATATATATATATATATATATATATATATATATATATTATATATATATATATATATATATATATATATATATATATATATATATATATATATATATATATATATATATATATATTTTTTTTTTTTTTTATTTTTTTTTTAATTTTACTTTTTAAAAACTCGAAATAAAATTTGAAAAACTGCCAAGTTAAGAGTATTTTAGTTGCATAATTATAAAAGACCGTGATTAATGAGTAGCAATCCTAAAAATTAACCTGTATGTGACAAAATCTTAAATCATAAAAAATTTTAACATAAGGTAACCTCATTTTCTTTTTACATATATATATATATATATATATATATATATATATATATATATATATATATATATATATATATATATATATATATATATATATATATATATATATATATATATATATATATATATATATATATATATATATATATATATATATATGTAAAAGGCAAGTATAAATTTGCGGGAATGTTTATAGCAACATTTTAGATTCAAAATCGCCTTAATTTACAAAATGTTTACCCAACATTCTCTAGCCATCAATTTCACTTCAAATATAATTGATTTCATTTGTCAACAGAAAAAAATATTAACTTAAATAAAAAGGTCCCGAAAAGAAGATAGAAAAATCGAAGAAAAAAAAAATTAGTTTATTTTTATTATGGTGATCCAAGAATATAATTTTTTCTAGAGAAAAAGAAAATACAGAATATACAGAAAAATCTTTATAAAAAGTTATTTCAAATGTAATAATCAAAAATACTTACCTTTCAGATGCTGATCGTCTTTGCCAAATTTAAAATTTACATATATTGAGAAAGTTATTCCGGAAATTAATTCCTCGTTTATTATTATTATTATTATTATTATTATTATTATTATTATTATTATTATTATTATTATTATTATTATTATTTCTATTAATATTTTTTAGTTCATATTGCTACTGGGATTATTTTTATTATCATTATACTTATGGTTTATTAAATTACTATTATTATTTAAAATATTTTCACCATTATCTATTGTGGAATTTAATTATATACAGGTACAACAAATCTTCTCTCTCGACTCAATCGTCTAGTTTCGCATGCGTATTGTTGCTATTATTAGCCTTTTTTTCATATATTGGAGAATAGTTTATCAAAAAATGCGGATGCCATGCACTATATATATATATATATATATATATATATATATATATATATATATATATATATATATATATATATATATATATATATATATATATATATATATATATATATATATATATATATATATATATATATATATGCGTGTGTGTGTGGTTCGGTGCGGTCCGCAAGACAATTTTGGTGACGTGACTTGGTACGGTGCTGGCGGATGCGGGAGAAAAAATAAAAATGCGATGCGGTGCGCAAAAAAAAAAAAAAAGAAAGAAAGAAAAAAAAAAATCAGTGCGGTTTGTGTTCCTGGTGCGCACCACACCGCTGTTACTTCACTTCATTCCACAATGATCCTCTGTCCCGGTAGATATATATATATATATATATATATATATATATATATATATATATATATATATATATATATATATATATATATATATATATATATATATATATATATATATATATATATATATATATATATATATATATATATATATTTTTAAATTTCTCCCATTGGTGAGGGGTTGGTAAAGTTAATGCTCTTGATCAAACCTTGATCATGAGGACACTTCCATTTTTTTTAATCACCCAAAGCTCAACACAAGCCTCAAAATACTAATACTTTTCTTTACTACCATTTTGCTCAACTCCAAGGTGTTAATAACCACAGGTAGCTTTTTGAGATGCTCCATCAGACTTCTCTTTATTACACCCAATGTTCCAACTACTATTGGGATCACTATGATGTCATTCATGTCCCACATTCTTCTTATTTCATTTTTTAGCCGTTGATATTTAATTTCTTTTTCCCTCTCATATGCTACCAAAGTTGTTGTCATTAGGGACTCCCACCTCTATAATATAACAATTATATCTGGTCTATTGTGGGTGACATGTACAGTCGTGAACAGAAGTTCGTTAGGAAATAAATATTTATATAAAATGGAAATCATGTCATAAAAGCTCTATTTTTAATAAAAAGAAAATAAAAACATTGAGCGGGGCTTAATTGAACTGTGATTGGCTGAATCTGAAATGATCCCTATTTTATATAAATATTTATTTCCAGCTTAATAGGAACGAACTTCTATTCACGACTGTACATCTGTTGGTATTGTACAGTCATACAATAACAGGGCCTCTTCATTTTCTTCTATTTGTGGGGGATTATGTTTCCAGTAGTTGGTTGATTCCGTTCTAATATTATATTTTTGGCACAATTTAAAGTGGATGAGCTTGCAAATGGTGTTATGCCTTTCTGTATACAGATGTCGGTTTAATAAGGTCTGACATCCAGCTAGGATGTGAGGGACAGATTCTGTGTCTTGGTCACAAACTCGACATTTGTCACTGATGTTTTCTCCCTCTATATGTTTTCTGAACCACTTTGTTCTTAGTGTTAGGTCTTGGGCAGCCATTATCATTCTTTCATTCTCTGCATTCAGTTCGCCTTTACTAAATATTTCAACTGATTTTTCTTTATCTATATATATTTCTTCCAACAGTTCTCTATATTTCTTTGCCATTGCTTGATTCTTCCACTGATTCAAATGTTTTTGTTTTCTTTCTTGCCCATATCTTTCTTTTAGATATTTCATTCTGAACATTAGTATTTTTTCCTTCTTTAAAGAAATATCATTCTCTTAGTCCGAATTTCCATTTCGTTACGTCAAAGGACCTGAAATTTTGATCTCACGGACCGGAATGCTGTCTAGAGACCAGGCATATTGGCCTTAGTTTGAGTCCGTTAGAAACAGAAAACCAGGCTTCATCTGCATTTTCAATAGTGACAAAATGCACGAGAGTGTCATGTTGTCGACTTCTTAAAATTTTCTAACTTATCAACACTCCGTCGAGTGTGTGCTCTTGTTTTCTTTCTATGCCAAAACAAGGAACATTTCTGTCTATAAAGATTTTAAGGTTCACTTTTATTGCTTGAAGGTATAATGGAACAGGAATCTTTTACAAAGGAGTTGAAATTATTGGAGTTATTATCCAGTTCTTCACAATAAAGAACATCATCTGACTAGATTACAGAGGCTCATCTCAACTGTAAGCATCTTGTGATACAGTGCACCCTCACTAAGCTTAGATAAAGAGGGGTTTGGATCACCTCAGCACGTGCAACGATCAAAAGTGTGCTAGTTGACTCCAGCTTTTGTAAAAAGTTTAACAACTTTGCCTACCATTACCTAATTTACAAACTTTTCCAAAGCACAGGTCAAATTCTTTCGACCTTTCAAATATACCGGAGTTGACTTCACAAAACACTGGTGGGTCAAGAGCAAAAACACCGGGAAGTTAGAGATGATGTTCATTCTTATCTTTACTGGTTTTAATATTCGTGCCATATATCTGGATCTCATTTCAGGTATGTCCTCGAAATCATTTGTACAAACATTCCAGAAATTATTTCGGAGTCCCTGACGTTTTGTATAGCGACAATGCTCCCTCCTTTTCCGAGGACTACGACACAACTGAATCTTTTGTAATTCATGAGAATGGCGTTGAGTTTCTTCTTCAAAATCAGATTGTTCATAAGAGAATCCCTCTATACAGCCCTTGGATGGGCAGTATGGATGCTCAAAGTGGTTAAGAATTGTCTTTACAAGATCATAAGTTGCTCATCTTTGAAAGGCTTAGAAATCCTCATAATTCTTTCTGACATTTCAGATGCTATAAACTCTCGTCCCCTCATATATTTTTTTTTCGCCTCTGGTGGGCAAAGGCCAGAGGCCTACCAATATTCCACCAGAGTTAGGGGGAAAGTCGGGAACATTGGTCTAATTAAAGGCCGACATGACCTGATACACGGCGTTTGAAGGTGGCTAAGTCATAGGAAGTTGGGAAAATAGATGAAGGAAGTGTGTTCCAGACTTTACCAGTAGAGTACATGTAAGATTGAGCATAGCGGTTAAGTCTGGGGTCAGAGAGTTGGACAGAGAAAGGATGAGACTGTGTAGAAAGACGAGTCGCACGAACCCTTCTCAATGGAGGAGGTATGCGACGAGAGAGTTCAGAAGAGCAGTGTCCATTGTAATAGCGATAGTAAAGAGAGAGTGACGCAACAATTCGACGGGCAGAAAGAGATTGGAGAGAATTAGTGAGAGCAGGAGAGTTGATAAGGCGAAAAGCTCTAGACTCCACCTTTTCCAGGAGAGCTGTATGTGTGGAACCACCCCAGATGTGTGACGCATACTCCATACAGGGGCGAACAACACCCCTATACAGAGCAAGCAACTGGGGTGGTGTGAAGAAATACTGAAGGCGCCTCAGAACACCCAACCTCTTAGAAGCTTGTTTAGAAAGAGAGGTAATGTGATCTTTCCAAGAAAGATCACGAGAAAAAGAAACACCTAAAATATTAAGGAGAGATGAAGGTTTGAGTTGCGTGTTTTCGAAGAAGATATCGTAGTTGTGTGGAAGATTGTGTCGAGTAGAGAGATGGAGGAATTGAGTTTTTGAGGCATTGAAAACAACCATGTTTTCTCTGCCCCAATTTGAAATGAGAGATAGATCAGAGGTTAGTTGCTCCAAGGCCACCCTCCTTGCCTCTATTAACTGTTGCTGGGGAGGGCGTCTTTCAAAATGAAAAGAGTAATGAAGGGTGGAGTCATCAGCATAGGAGTGGATAGGAGATGAAGTAATAGAGAGAAGGTCATTAATGAAAAGCAGAAAAAGTGTTGGAGATAGGACAGATCCTTGAGGAACACCACTATTTATAGATTTATAGGATGAACGGTGGCCGTCTACAACAGCTGCTATAGAACGACCAGAAAGGAAATCAGAGAGAAGGATAGATTCCGAAAGAGGGAAGTTTGGAAATCAAAGCTTTGTGCCAGACTCTATCGAAAGCTTTCGATATGTCTAGCGCCACAGCAAAAGATTCACCGAAATGCCGAAGAGCGGAGGACCAAGAGTCAGAGAGAAGGGAAAGAAGATCACCAGTAGAGCGTTTCTTACGAAAGCCATACTGGCGATCAGAGATAAGATTAGAAGAATTGAGATGTTTCCAAATCTTCCTGTTAAGGATAGATTCGAAAACTTTAGAAAGAACGGAGGTTAAAGAAATTAGGACGATAGTTAGAGGGTTGAGAGGGGTCCCCCTTCTTCGGCACAGGCTGAATGAGCGCACGTTTCCAGCAAGAAGGGAAGGTTGAAGTAGAAAGACATAGACGAAATAGTTTACCAAGGCAGGGTGCAAGCTCGGAAGCACAAGTTTTGAGAACCACAGGAGGATACCATCAGGACCGTACGCCTTCTTAGTATTAAGCTCAGAGAGAGCAGAAATGACGTCTTTAGAAGAAATTACAATTTTAGGCATAAATGAGTTGGAGGGGGTTGAAGGAGTAGGAACAGCTCCGGAATCGTCTAAGGTTGAATTTAAGGCAAAAGTTTGAGCAAAGAGTTCAGCTTTAGAGGAAGGCAAAAACGGCAGTTGAACCGTCAGAAGATACTAGAGGAGGGAAAGAGGAAGAAGCAAAGTTAGAGTTGACATTTTTTGCAAAATGCCAGAAAGGGCGAGAGGAAGAGGAGCCAGAAAGATTATTGCATTTGCGACGGAGAAAAGAGTTTTTAGTATCTCGAAGAATAGATTTTGCACGATTCCGGGATGAAATATAAGTTGCGTGAGTTTCTGGAGTTTGAAGACGACGGTAATCCCTGAAGGCAGCATCCCTGCGGCGGATAGCACGAGAACAAGCAGAGTTAAACCAAGGTTTATTAGGTTTAGTGGAAGGGAAAGAATATGGAATGTACGCCTCCATGCCAGAGAGAATCACCTCAGTTATGCGCTCTGCACATTCTGAGGGACCCCTCCCACGGAAACAGTAATCATTCCATGGAAAATCAGAAGAAGTACGACCGCAAGTCAGACCAGTTAGTGGCACCGAAATGCCAGAAACGTCTCCTCGCCGAAGGCGGGGGCCGTTCTTGCGGAAGACTTGAAGAGACAGGACAAGATACGGAGATAAGAAGGTGATCGGATGAACCCAGAGGAGGAAAGAGTTTAACAGTATAAGGAGAAGGATTAGAAGTTAGAAAAAGGTCTAGAATGTTGGGTTCATCACCAAGACGGTCAGGGATACGGGTAGGGAGATGCACCAACTGCTCAAGGTTGTTCTGGATAGAAAATTGGAAGGCGAGTTCACCAGCTGGATCTTGAGAACTAGATGAAAGCCATTGGCGGTGGTGAACATTGAAATCACCTAAAATGATGATTTCGGAGAAAGGAGAAGAAGAAAGAATGTGCTCTATTTTGGAGTTAAGATAGTCGAAGAATTTTGGATAGTCTGTAGAGTTAGGAGATAAGTAGACAGAACAAATGAATTTAGTTGTAGAGTTGCAAGAAAGTTTAAGCCATAAAGTAGAGAATTCAGAAGACTCCAAATTAGAGACACGAGAACAGACAACATCGTTGCGCACATATGCGCAACATCCGCCTTTGGCTGAAAATTGAGGATAGAGACAGTAGGAGGAAACAGAGAGTAGGGTTTGCTGTCAGAGCACTCAGACACCTGAGTTTCAGTTAAGAACAAGAGATGAGGTCTAGAAGAAGAGAGGTGGTGTTCGACAAAGTGGAGATTAGAAAAAAGACCGCGAATGTTTGCAGAAATTAATGAAAAACGAAGACCGTGCACCAGGGCAAGTCGGCATAGAGGTCTTGGTGGCGCCAACCCCATCACCGGAGGCCACCAACTCCCAAGTGGTGATGGGGGAAGGAGTGGATGAGGGGCTATGTTTGGAATCCGCCCCTCTTGGATTCTCCGAGGCAGATTTATGTTTTCGCCATTTTGATTAATTTAATAGGTAATGTAAGTGTAAGCGTTTGTAAATTTGTAGGACACATGTGAAGAAGTAGGAAAGTTGTGGGAGCATAGGCACTCCAAGAGTGAGTCAAGGGTACACTAGAGACCCTCTGAGAAGATGAAACGCGAAAAGGAACGAACCAAAGGGCAACGGAGTGAATCGGAATGGTCTAGCCCATCCTATCACCCCGTGTGTTAAGCCCAGTGGGGGTACTTGACATCGCTTCGGATGGCGCTACATCCTCCCCCTAGTATACTTCTAGTGTCAATGAAATCGTCCCCTTGACGCCTAATTGATTCTTCAAGCCTCATGCCAAGACTAGTATGTCTCCGCCCGGATCTTCTAATCAGCTCCATTCAGGCTAATTTTCGCGAACAGAGCTCCTCAATCTATAAAATGATCTGAACGTTTTGAAGAATTCCGAACTAGATTGTATAATCAACATTTAATCGGATTAAGGGAAATAGGCGGGAACATATACCAGACTAAATGGGAAAATCTATTAAAGATTAATCTAGATTTACTTTCCAGAAAAAAGAAGCAATACTCTTCTTTCTCCCCAGTATCTTAAAAAGAAACCCCGTCAAAAACCTCCCTTCTGGCAGATGGGTGTAGTTACTGAACTCGTCCTAGATGATTTTAAGGTTCGGTCTGTGTTCGTTTGCACACCTAGTCAGATCAACATTTATCCGATTAAATATCTTTTTCCCCTAATATTGACCATGACTCATAGTGGTTCTAAAGCAGAAAGAACTAAATGTAGAACTCAAATACTATCTGCTCCTTTAAAATCATACAACCGTATCTTACCAAGACTAAACTGTCAAAACACAAAAATTATCATCTATGATGGTAACCTTATAGGCCTATCACCTATTCAACTTAATTTATCATTTGCATTTTTTTTAATGTTTGCAAATGAAATGTAACTTTAATATTATTTAAAATTTGCAAAATTTTACGGGAAATCGTTTTAACAATAAATAACATTAACTAAACAATTCTTTGATATTTTTATATATTTTCCTTAATTTTTTAATTAAATTTAATTTTCACTAATTAAAAAAAAAATGAAATTTTAACTTTTTTCCCTCATCTTCCAAATTCAACTATTTTTTTTTTTAATAAAAAAATTAATTAGAGGAGGGGAACTTTATTATAGGAGGTTTTTCCGTAGGGTCCATATGAAGAATCGAACCAGCGCCTTCGAGTATGTGATTCAATCACCCTGATCATTATATGCCACTTAACCATAAATTAATGAATTAATACTGAAGTTCATTAATTTCATTTAATATATTATAATTTTTTATTTATTTATTTATTTATTTTTTACTGAAAGTTTGTTTTTAACGTTCGAGGTTTTAAAAGTCAAGTTCTTACCAATTAATCCCTGCTGAAAAAAGTAGACAAAATTAGATTTGTAATCAAGGACATCTTCAAGTATTTGTGCAAGACATGCTATATAATAATACTTTCATTATTTCCATATTTCAAGAATCCGCCAAAGAGATCGAACCAACGCCAGATAGTAAGGGTGTTTGTTAAGCATCGTGTGTTTGTTGTGTAAAGAATTATTTCTCCATAAATAAAGAAGCGCGAAAAAAAAAAAAAAACGAATAGGAAAAAGGACTTGCAACAGATTTCATCATAATGATTATAAAATGTTGACAGCAGTTTATTAATAACACAACTAATTTTGTTGATACGATAAAAAAAAAAAAGAGTGGGAGGTGAGTTTGGGGATAAAGCGGTCATAAATCTCTTTATTTCCCCCCAGACATTGGACGTAATTCCCCGAAGATTCATTCTTCATTCCAGCTTCGCATTTCCATCTTCCAAAACCATAAATAAAGCCGGGTAATTTAACCACTCACGTGGGTCTTCATGTCCTTTGAGTTTGTAACCTCTGAGTCAAGCTTTTCGTTTATTTTTTTTTTTTTTTTCATACAGAGTAATTAAATTATTAATAATAAAACATTTAACTCAATATATTAAATGATTATTATAAAAGGAATGTATAAAAATGCATGTGAAAAAACGCTCAAAATAATTTTATACATATGTCTAAGTCGTTTTCCTCTTCTCTCTAAATGTATAAAATTTTCTTAATAAAATAAAAAGCTATAAGAGAGAGAGAGAGAGAGAGAGAGAGAGAGAGAGAAAAAAAAAGAAAAAAAAGGGAAAGAAACACCAAAAAATGCATCGTCCCCATAAGTTAGGCCGGACGACAAGGCTCATTTGTTTACGTTGCAAGAGTTGAAGCAGAAAAAGACAAATGGCAACTCAACGAGGGGAAAATAGATAAATGGCAACTCGCTCGTAGTCGGAAGGAGTTTAGGAGATGGACGGTAGAGGGCGCTTTTGCTTTATTTGGATTGTTATTTATATGTTGTAAGGAAGCTTGCGGTTAATATATCAAAGACTAATTTCATTGCCAGGTCTGGTTTGAGAAAGAATATATATATATATATATATATATATATATATATATATATATATATATATATATATATATATATATATATATATATATATATATATATATATATATATATATATATATATATATATGGCCAGACTGCACATTAGCATCCATCCATAACTCAAAAACTACTAATCCTACGTTAAAAAGGATTATATTTTTGAGATCCTTGTCGAATTTTAGGTAAGAAAAATTGGGAGATAAAAAATAAATTCTTTTAATAAATTTTATTACATAAGTAAATTTTACTTCTTTGTTCGGTTTTTTACATGCCCTACTTTTTAATTATCAACTTATCGTACATTTATATATAAATATTTTTTTTTTTTTTTTTTTTTACATTTTTTAAATATTTTTTTTTATAGTTTTCTTACTGCAAATTACCCAAGGATTTCAAAACTATAATCCTTTTTAATGTAAGGTTAGTAGTTTTTGAGTTATGGATGGATGCTAATGTACAGTCTGACCTATATATATATATATATATATATATATATATATATATATATATATATATATATATATATATATATATATATATATATATATATATATATATGTGTGTGTGTGTGTATTAAAAATACCGAAGCTTGCAGAATTTTTGAAACATGAAAAAAAAGATGAAGAAATTACCCTGAAAAAAGTTATGATGTCTCCTAATTTAATATTTATAGCATTTTAAGGAGAGTTTATCAATAATATCGACTTTTTTTTAGATGTTTGAATGAGTAGTAATGAAACTATGAAAGAAAAATGAATAAAAAACTCTAGAAATGACTGAAAAAAGTTAGAGCGTCTCCTAATTTGATAAGTAAAACATGTATAAGTAAATCTTACTACCATCTGTTTATCTTTTACCATTGTTTTTACAAGATCATGGGTTTCAAGAACTATTTTTATTATTCACCAATCACGGGTCAGAGTGTACCACACATTTGTATAAGTTCTCGCATACTTTTCATGTGTTGCTTTTTGTAGCGAGAGAAACACAGCCTCTTTATTATTATTATTAGTTGTAGTAGTAGTATTATTGAACATTGAACTCACAATATATTAAAACATTAAAGAACATACACACGCTCAAACGTATGATATATTTATTCCGTTGGGAAATTAATCTGCAGTAGTAATAATATTAAATAATATAATATAATAATAATAAATTAATATAATAATAATAATAATGATAATAATAATTATATAATCAATTCTCAAACTTTATTCACAGACTGTACATTTATAGGTTTTAAATTTTTCAGTAGGTCTTATGCCACTAAATTCAATAATAATAATAATAATAATAATAATAACATTGTGGTTGTCCAGTTCTCTGAAAAAAAGGGGCTGCTGGGGAAAACACTGTGGTTTCCTCTGAGCCCCTATGTTAATACGTATATAAGTTACTTCATTTAAAAATACAAAAAGTTAATTCTAAAATAACAAAACTCTAGTAATATTAATGATAGAGCTTATTACACTAGTAACTATAACAAAGATAATAACAATGATGATGCTGATAATAGTAATAATAATAATTACCATCATTATTATTCTGGTTATGCATATTTATAGTTATGATAATAATAATTATATATAGAGTGATAATACTTAAATAAAAATAATTGTAATAATATTAAAATTCTACTACATCACACCACTAAGATTACTGATATTGATAATAACAATTTTCAATAATAATAATAATAATAATAATAATAATAATAATAATAATAATAATAATAATAATAGCAAAAATAGAAAATAATAATAATAGTTCAATACGAATTCATGTACATTTTATTTATTTTGCGCGCATATGATTTTACTGATCTTTCCTTTTTTATATCCAGTAGGTTATATAGTATGACGGAGATGTGATCTACTGTAGTCGTATTTTAGTAAATCTGTAGAAAAAAGCTTTTAGGTTGGTGGTGTTTCGTAGGATTATTCCTCGTTCAGTCCATCGCTAAGGAATGAGTTTGAGGTGAAATATTCAGTCAGCTGCTCAAATATTATTTTTTCGAATATTTTGCTAATTGTGCGTGTAATGGATTATTGGTCTGTAGTTTTTAGGGAGGAAGAGATCATCTTTTTTAAAGATGGGATTCACGCGGGAAATTTTAAGGGTAGAGGGAAAGAGGGAAAGACACCTGAAAGAATTGAGGCATTGAATAAATTAGCTAGTGGGGTGGAAATGATGTCTTCCACGAGCTTGTATTTGTAGTTTGGGACGCTCAAGATATCACATTGTTTATTTTTTATTATTATTATTTTATTTTGGACATCTAATGGAGTAATATTTCCAAATGAGAATTGCGAGTTTCACTGAGTGAAAAATATTATAATAATAATATTAATTTTAATAATAATTTTTTTATTACATTTCAACTGCTTAATATCTACTTTCAAATATTCTTAACCAATAATATATATATATATATATATATATATATATATATATATATATATATATATATATATATATATATATATATATATATATAATATATATATATATATATATATATATATATATATATATATATATATATATATATATATATATATATATATATATATATATATATATATATATATATATATATATATATATATATATATATATATATATAATATATATATCTATCTGAATATAGGATGCAGGGAATTGTATACATAAAGCCAATTTGTGTTTTGATGTAATGAAATGTATATTATTATATTATTATTATTATTATTATTATTATTATTATTATTATTATTATTTATTATTAGTTTTGCTTTATAACTTTCTTGGTATAAAGTATTCAGTCACTGAGGAACGTTTCCTTCTTTCTGAGATAAAAAAAAATACTTTGTTTTTTTGAAGGCTTCTTATGGGTTAAATAGTTAAGATTATTTTTTTATAAAATTAAAATTTATCTTAACTGATATTTTATGATTTAATTAGTTTTTTCAGTAACTAAAAATTATTATTATTATTTTTATTTTTAATTTTGTTTTTCGGTTTATTTAACTCGTTAATCAAATTTACCAAACATTTTTGTCTTTTTTTGCTTCTTTCTAATATAAATTCTTAACTGAGAGATTTAAGTTCAAAAGTTTAGTAAAGATGGGATGAGGTGGAACTTAATGTTTTGGTGGGCTAATTTTCACGCCTGACTTATTATTAACTGAACCTTGGCAAACGTATCGGTACAAGTGAAGATAAAAAGTACTTACCAAAGGTAATGGTATGTAAGACTTTTCGAACTTTCTCACACTTTTACTAAAGTTTCATAAAAGTCTTAATAAATGGGATAAAAGTTTTTAAAGGGCATATAAAACTTATCGAATTTTCTCACCACACTTTTACTGAAGGTTTTAAATCTCTTCAACTTAGGGTTTAATTACTTATGTCCACGAGGTCTGGCCATTCTTGGAGTAAAATGTTGAAGAACTAAGAATTGCTTGTTGGAGCCTAGCCTAATGCAACAGCAATTATTGACATAATAGTCTAAGTGTAAAAAAAATGGAGTAAAATTCTATTCTCAAAAATAAACGAAAGTTTACATTTATATTCTCCTTTACATTTTTAGAGCGAAGAAAAAAGTTATTTTAGGGACGATCCTGAAAAATTAAAGATTAAAAAAGGGACGATCCTGAAAAATGTAAAGATATAAAAAACCAGGCCTACTTATCTCGCAATAAAATAATATACTATAATTATATTTATTTATCTTTTTTGAAAATTATAACTGTAAATTTCTGTAACTAAGAAAGGAAAAAAAATCACAGTATACATAAACTCAAATTTAGTTGAAACTATTATTATATTATTATATTAATGTAACCACCACTCACGGGCAAGGCCTTTTTCGAGGAGGCGGCCTTATTTAAAAAAAAAAAAAAAAAAAAAAAAAAAAAAAAACACATCCTTTTCCAAGATTAACGCAGATCCCTCAGGTGAGCGTAGATGGAGCCTTTAAAGAGAAGATTAAATGAAGCAGGAAAAACAGAATATGGTAAAGAGTTTCACAGAACGAAGGTGGCTGGAAAGAAGAAGGTACTACTCAAGCAAGCCTGAAGTTTGTAATATTCACACAATGTTCAAGTGCTAGCAAGGCACCCCTTGTGCTTGGAGGGAGACTCAGTGGTGGTGGAATGTGACAGGTCAACTCTTTCGACTACTATGAGAACTATTCCATACAGGGACAGATAAAATTCCTTTTAGTCAACCTGAACAGAACCACCAGCTTCTTTGAGGTCACCTTGGCAACCGTTGTGCTGTGAGGTTTCCAAGGATAATTTACTGTTTATGTTCAAACCAAGAATGTTTGTTCTTCACAAGTGAGAAGGGAGAGTCGTCGAAGGAGATAAGAAGGTTTGGAGGAGTTTTAGAAAAGTAGATGTGAAGAAGTTTTTAAAGAGTTGAATTTCACAAGGTTGCGGTGACCCCTTCGAGATCGGAAGAATGGAATCGGAAAGTTGGAGACGAGAGGCTACTCTAGAAACAAAAGAGGGAGAAGATTTGAAATGAGTGGAAGAATAGAGAGTTGAGTCGTCGGCATTAAAATGAACAGAGTTAGAAGTGCAGCTGAGGAGGTTGTTGATGAAAATTAGAAATAGAGTGGGAGATAAGACTGAACCCTGAGGAACCATAATTATTTGACAAGTAGCCCCATCAACAAGTGCCGATATGGAGCGATTTGAGAAAAAACTTGACATGAGTAAGCACAGAGGAGGAGGAAATTCAAAAGAAGGGAGCTTAAAGAGTAGTGACGCATGCCATACCAGGTCAAAAATCTTGGATATATCAATTGAAAACACACAAGACTTCCCCAAAGTCTCTAAGAGCAGAAGACCATAGATCAGTAAAATAGGATAGATTGTCACCAGTAGATCTCGAGCATAGAAAGCCATATTGGTGTTCGGAAAGAAGGAAACAAAATTCCAAATGATCCAGGAAATGAGAGCTAAAAATGGTTTCAAAGACTTTAGATAGAATACAGGTGAGAGCTTTAGGACGATAATTAGAAGGCTCAGAATGTTTACCCCTCTTTGAGATTGGTTGAATGTTCATTGTTGAATAAGTCTGTTTGCAGTCCCTAGATTAGATGTTCCATTGCTAAATTATTTATTATTATTATTATTACCTCACATGGAGGTGTTTATTATGAAATGAAATCGAGTAAAGTAACTTTTTAAAGAAAATAAAAATGTAAAGATTCAGAAATTTTTATATATTAAATATCACAAAATTATTAAAACATTTGATGATTTACCTTAATTCTTTCATTATTAAAACTAGATCAATCAATAAAAATGTTTTAGAGTAAGTCTTGTAGGACAATTATATCATTTGATGTAAGTTTTCTCGAAAAAGAAGTTTTACTGCGAAAAAAAATTACAATCAACTCTAGTTCTAGCCATTTCTATTTGCTCTTGCGTATCATGCTCAGATGTTCTTAAAATGGGGGTCGGTTGAGAGATCCAAAGGGGGCGGGTCTGGAGAACTTTTTTCATTTTTAAAATTTATTGTATTTTAAAAAAAATTTTTTTTTTATGGTAATTGGAATAGGAAATTGCTAAAACATTCACTGGACGAGAGTGTTATTCTCAGAGGTTCTTAAAATGGGGTTGGGAGAGAGATCCAAAGGGGGAGGGGTCTCGAGAACTTTTTTCATTTTTAAAATTGGATTTTTTTTTATTTTATTTGTATGGTAATTGGAATAGGAGATTGTAAAAACATTCACTTGATGAGAGTGGGTCGCGATGACAAAACTTTGAGAAGCCCTGTACTAGACCAATCTTTAATCTGGAACTGATTCTTAACAGTTGCCCAAAAAAACTACGTTTATTCGAATTGTTTTGCCAGAAGTTGCAACCTTTTATTATTGATATATTAAATTCAGGCCTTTAAACACTTCAAAGTAGCAGTTATGTATAGCAGAATAATCCTTTTCTATAGCATCTATTTCATCATTGTGTATTATTTCCTCATATCCTGGAATCCAAATGAATTTTGTTTCCTTGACTCCGTATTTGGTACATGAATTATATCAAATATTAGAAATTCATTCGAAATGAATTTCCTTTGTTTAATATTTAAAAGCATAACTCGTAAATCCATCCTTCTTAAACCCACCTGTGACACAGACACTAAATGTAGAAGTTTGAAAAAGATGAATATTCTTAAACATCTGTTGAAGTTTGCATTTTTAATGACCTGTGTATAGGAGCTGTATTTTTTTTTGACGTGGTATTTAAACTGCAATCAAAGCAGAAATTACTTAACCTGTAATTAAAAATTATGAGGCAACAGTAATTGTTCAAGACAAAGTTAAGACATTAGAGAAATTTTTCCAATGCACCTATACAAGTTGAACCTAAGCAAAGAATCATAATAATTCAAAAATCTTGTAAGATACCTTTGAAAATCTTGTATTTGAAATATAAAATATAAGGGATCCCTTCATTTTCTTTTATTATTATAAGTTTCAGCTTTTAAACGGAGATCTTTACTAGAACGGAGATCCCCAACATTCGGTCTAATTCATTGGTCTTAGCCGTTGATCTTTGAGAGAAAGTCGAATATAAATATTTTCTGAACCACGTGATAAATTCTTCCATATATCTTCAATTTTTATTTTCCAAATATTTTTAGAGTACCATTGGTTTCTTAGCTTCATCTTCAATATTTAACAATTATCTGGAATTAACCATTGATCAAAATATAAAACTTATTTTGTGAAGCTGTGTATTTGAATTTTTTCTATTTTTTCTCATGGATAATTATATGAAGGAGATCTTTTGTAGAATAACTTGTGAAGATGACACAATTGGTTTTAAATAAAAAATTTAAATCGTATTTCTCTCATCATTAATTTAAACTAGAGAATATATATAAAAATCTCTGAATTGTTTAAGCAGAAATTGGAAAATTTGGATCAGAAAACCACAAAGAAAATAGAGTCTCGGTGGATAAAAATGAATTAGGATGGTACCTTGAGAGAATTCATATTACATTTCAACAGGTTCTATTGTAGTTTGACCTAGTTGTACAGTCGTGAACAAAAGTTCTTTCCTATTAAGCTGGAAATAAATATTTGTATAAAATGTAACGAGTAACGGTAACTTCAAGGGTTTTAAAATGTAACGCGTAACGGTAACGCTACTATTTTTTAAATTATAAAACTTGTTAATTAACAGAAATTCCACTTGACATTTTTGTTTATTTTTATGGAAACGAATTAATTTTTCAAAGATTATATATAATATATATATATATATATATATATATATATATATATATATATATATATTATATATATATATATAATATATATATATATATATATATATATATTATAAATAAATAAAATCCTTGTCTTCATTTTATTTTTGCTCAATAGTTACTGAAATTATTATCATTTATTATTTGATTAACTATGTTTAAATAATCTTAATTATTATTATTATTATTATTATTATTATTATTATTATTATTATTATTATTATTATTATTAATATTAATAATATCTACTCTTAATACTTTGCATACCGTCCAATAAAATTAAACAACGTTGAAAGAAGATCGGCTAACTAGGGTTCAAAGTGAAGCACAATTCAGATAATCTTCTACGTTTATTAATAAAATAAATTATAAAAAATTTCAAATATGGATAATATTGTATCACTAAATTCCATAAATGTATATCATTTATTGCACAAAATTTAATAATGAAACTTAAAATATATATAACAATTTTAAAAACTATATTTATATTATTTGGTCAATGATAGTAATATAAATTGCACTTTTTGAATAAAAGTTTAAAAACTGTTAGTTAATCCAATGATTTAATCGTCAGCAGTAAATATGTATACTATGATCATGTACGAAAACTGTACTTAAGCCCGAAACTGACCAAAAGTAACGCGTTACATGTAACGGCGTTTTAACGAGTAACGGTAACGCTTCAAAGGATTTTAAAATGTAACGATGTAAAACGCTACACCTTTTCTTCAAGTAACGAGAAACGGTAACGCTACCCAATTTCATGTACGATATCTCTGTTGTACCTGTATTTTTCTATTTTGATTTTCTATTTTTCTATTTTCTATTTTTCTATTTTGTAAATTGAAAGGGTGAAGAGGGAAACTTTTTAATTAATTAAACCACTAACCGCTAACCACATTCAGACCCCTTTTCAAGGAAGGGTCAGAAATACAAAATAGAAGAAAAAGAAAATCCTAACGTAAAACTCTCCGGTGGTATATTTCTAGTACATTACTTACCATGTTATTAAATATTTAATATTTCATTATTAAATATTTAATTAAATATTATTATTACATATAGTTTCTAAATTAATATATTCCTTTTTGATTATAAGATTTATTATAATTATTATTATTATTATTATTTATTATTATTTATATAATATTATTATTATATATTATTTATATATATATAATATATATATATATATATATATATATATATATATATATATATATATATATATATATATATATATATATATATATATATATATATATATATATATATATATATATATATATATATATATATATATATATATATATTTATTATAGTTTATTACAACTAATGGGTAATAAATTAGACTGACTCGAATCCGTCATAATAACTGAATTCGGAATCGGACTCGACACTTGACCCACCCACCCCTCAAAAAAAATGTCCCCCGTAATATATATATATATATATATATATATATATATATATATATATATATATATATATATATATATATATATATATATATATATATATATATATATATATATATATATATATATATATATATATATATATATATATTATGATTACTCGTGCACTAATAACAGATAATTCGAGATTCAAGCTTTGCATATTTAATGACCTGAACTTTAAATCTTAACAATTATAGTTAAAAATATTGGAATGAAATGAGCGTCATTCATTTGTAATAATTTCTTCTACGAAATCCCGAAGAGCGCGTCCTTGTCTCCGAAGACGGGACATAACAATAAAGAAAGAGGAAAGGAGAATGGGAAAAAAATGAGTATTAAATAATACGAAAATAAAAGCAAAAGAAAAGAATGGAAAAAAAATAGAAGAATGGAAAAAAAATAGAAAGCTCGATGCCAATTTATTCTTCCCTCGGACTGCTTTTCGTGCCACTATTTGGTTCGGTGACGGCCCTGATGATATACAAGCCTATTTGCCTGATTTATGAGCCCGCTCTACGCCGCGATCAGTTTTATTGCTTAATATTCCGATTCCCACGGCTTTAATAGATGGTTTAGGACCAGCTGATCGTATTTCACCGTCTGTGCCAGCCAGCTCGAGGGGAAGGAATCTGAGCTTTGGTAAAGGAGCAAAAGTGAACGATATATAGGCTTAAGAAAGAGTTAAGAAACTCTGTAAATTTGGAGGGAGAGAAATGGGGGAGGGAAGTGAAAGTGAGGGGATGATGGGGGGGAAATTGAAAGAAGAGAGAAGGAAAAGGTAAGAGATGATTTAAGGGGCGTTCCAAGAAATCTGGATTTACATCCTGCTGGAGAGATTTTCAGGGAATCCAATGAATTTCTTTTAAGTTTCTTGAGTTTCGTGGAACGCTCAGATGTAGATAAGTATTAGGTGACATAAAATTTATAAATCTTAATATGTTATTATCTTATTTAATCAATCAATTAATTTAATCAATAAAAAAAAAATAAAATATAAAAATAAGATAAAACGTATGCGACAAACAATATATTTAAAAGACTTTAAGAGGCGACCATTATTACAATTATTGGAACGAAGGAAAATATGAATTAATAAATAATAATTAATTGATTTCATTTAAAACTTACTAATGATTAGAATTTGGTAAAATACTAATAGGTAATAATTTATTTATGAATATATTGATAATAACACCTAATAATATGTGTATGAATATATTGATAATAACACGTAATAATTTGTGTACCAATATATTTACAACAGGTAATAATTTATTTATGAATATATTGATAATAACACGTAATAATTTGTGTATGAATATATTTATAATAACACGTAATAATTTATTTATGAATATATTGATAATAACACGTAATAATTTGTGTATGAATATATTTATAATAACACGTAATAATTTATTTATGAATATATTGATAATAACACATAATAATTTGTGTATGAATATACTGATAAAAACACGTAATAATTTGTGTATGAATATATTTATAATAGCACGTAATAATTTATTTTTGAATATATTGATAATAGAACGTAATAATTTGTGTATGAATATATTTCTAATAACACGTAATAATTTATTTATGAATATATTGATAATAATACATAATAATTTGTGTATGAATGTATTGATAATAACATGCAATAATTTGTGTACGAATATATTGATAACACGTAATAATATGTGTAAGAATGTATTCATAACAAAGTAATAATTTTTGTATGACAATACTTACCAAACTTAGAATATATTCACGTAATAATTTGTGTACGAATATATTTCTAACAATAATTTGTGTAGGAGTGTATTCTTAATTACACGTAATTTATGTATGAATATATTTATAAAACGTAATAATTTGTGTAGGAATGAATATATTTATAATAACACGTAATAAGTTGTGTACGAATATATTTATAACACGTAATAATTTGTGTATGAATATATTTATAATAATATCTAAAAATGTGTAGGAATATATTTATAATAACACGTAATAATTTGAGTAATAATATATTTATAATAACATCTGATAATGCATATGAATATATTTATAATATATTTTTAATAATGTTATAATTTGTTTAGGAATATATTATACGAAAAGATGTTTTATGTATTACTTAATAAGATAAATTTATATCACGTGACCATTCCAGAGTCACTGCATCGAAAATTAAAGATTGAAACTTTTGGATGCAAATCTCCCTGCAGAGAGGTTAAAAATTACTAAATCTGGATTTAAAAATCTTGATTCATGGGACACTGTGCTTAAAGAATCTTCAAAATCTTTACAGGATCCTAGAAAATTTTTTTAGAGGCTTATTTAAAAAAAATAAATTTCAGTTAGTTCTCTCTTTCGCTAGTATCCGCCGAGCATTCGGATCCACAGTAGGTAAAGGTTTGACATTCAACTAAATAGTACTCACTTGCACCATTAAATGCAAGAAAATATATATGAACACTCTCTCTCTCTCTCTCTCTCTCTCTCTCTCTCTCTCTCTCTCTCTCTCTCTCTCTCTCTCTCTATATATATATATATATATATATATATATATATATATATAATATATATATATATATATATATAATAATATATAATATATATATTATATATATATATATGGCTTTTTTTTTTTTTTTTTTTTTTTTTTATATATCGATATTTTTATATCGATATTTTGAAATTTCGATTTTAATCGATATCCTTTATATCGTAATTTTTAAAATTAAAGTCGCTTAGTTGAACTTTCCGTTAGATTGTGAGAGGTCAGTTAAGATGTATCTTCAAGACATAAGTTTAATTTGTTCTACAGATTGGTGTGTTCTTGCGTTTTTGCAACATTTTAAATTAGTTCTTAGTGAAAAACAATGTGATAAATGTAAAGTAAAATGTGAAATATCAAAACAGGTGTCAAATTGTGTTAGTGTTAGCAAAACTACAGTGATTGAGTGGTTCAACTTTTGCCGAGAAGTTTGTATTTTTCTCACACTTTCAACCAAGATAGGGACAGATTTACGTAACATGTAAGCTATATATATATATATAATATATATATATATATATATATATATATATATATATATATATATATATATATATATATATATATATATATATATATATATATATATATATATATATATATATATATATATAATGTGAGTATGTGTGGTGTAATATGGCAGTAGGCCTCATCTCGCGGCAACGCTCTTGTATAGGTTAGGCCTCTATTTTACGGCAACTTCGGTAGTTCAGGTTATGATAAGTCGAACTAAGTTCGCTAGAAAACTGAATAATAATAATTATAATAATTTCTGCTTTTCATTAATGACCTTCTCTCTATTACTTCATCTCCTATCCACTCCTATGCTGATGACTCCACCCTTCATTACTCTTTTCATTTTGAAAGGCTCCCCTCCCAACAACAGTTAATAGAAGCAAGGAGGGTGGCCTTGAAGCAACTAACCTCTGATATTTCTCGCATTTCAAATTGGGGCAGAGAAAACATGGTCTTTTTCAATGCCTCAAAAACTCTACTCGACACAATCTTCCACACAACTATGATATCTTCTTCGAAAACACGCAACTCAAACCTTCATCTCTCCTTAATATTCTAGGTGTTTCTTTTTCTCGTGATCTTTCTTGAAGAGATCACATTATTACTCTTTCTAAACAAGCTTCTAAGAGGCTATGTGTTCTGAGGCGCTTACAGCATTTCTTCAGTCCACCCCAGTTGCTTGCTCTGTATAGGGGTGTTCTTCGCCCCTGTATGGAGTATGCCTCACACATCTGGGGTGGTTCCACTCATGCAGCTCTCGTGGAAAAGGTGGAGTCTAGGGCTTTTCGCCTTATTAACTCCTGCTCTCACCATAACTCTGGTGGTATTTGTAGGCCTCTGGCCTTTGGCCACCAGAGAAATATATATATATATATATATATATATATATATATATATATATATATATATATATATATATATATATATATATATATATATATATATATATATATATATATAGGCTTGGGTCCAAGTACACTTCAGATTTTAATATGTAAAATCATGTTACTAAGATTCATTCCTAAATTCTGAATTATTATAAACAATATAGTAAAACATAATAAGAATTTAATTAAGGTAGATAATGAATAGAAAGTATTTGGAAATAATTAATCTTTTATTAATTCTGTAAATCTTTTTTTAAAAATTTTTTATTCTCAAGGAAAAATTAGAAACATAATTCTAGTTGTTATTGCATTGACAAACATCAGAGTTTCAGATTTCTTGTCAATCAATCAACATCTGTCAAGGAGAGAGACTTTTCCATCGAAGCTGAAGATTCTTTTAAGAGGCGAAGGTGATGGAATAGCCAAATATTTGTTTTCCAGCTTAGCCATTGTTTGAAACATCTCTTTGTGATTTTCCAATATATCTGTACACCTTTTTCTTCAAAAAGACAAGATTGAATGAAATATTCTTGTATTTCAATAATAATGTACACCTTTTTCTTCAAAAAGACAAGGTTGAATGAAATATTCTTGTATTTCAATATATCTGTACACCTTTTTCTTCAAAAAGACAAGGTTGAATGAAATATTCTTGTATTTCAATAATAATGTACACCTTTTTCTTCAAAAAGACAAGGTTGAATGAAATATTCTTGAATGAAATATTCTTGTATTTCAATATATCTGTACACCTTTTTCTTCAAAAAGACAAGGTTGAATGAAATATTCTTGTATTTCAATATATCTGTACACCTTTTTCTTCAAAAAGACAAGGTTGAATGAAATATTCTTGTATTTCAATATATCTGTACACCTTTTTCTTCAAAAAGACAAGGTTGAATGAAATATTCTTGTATTTCAATAATAATGTACACCTTTTTCTTCAAAAAGACAAGGTTGAATGAAATATTCTTGTATTTCAATATATCTGTACACCTTTTTCTTCAAAAAGACAAGATTGAATGAAATATTCTTGTATTTCAATATATCTGTACACCTTTTTCTTCAAAAAGACAAGGTTGAATGAAATATTCTTGTATTTCAATATATCTGTACACCTTTTTCTTCAAAAAGACAAGGTTGAATGAAATATTCTTGTATTTCAATAATAATGTACACCTTTTTCTTCAAAAAGACAAGGTTGAATGAAATATTCTTGTATTTCAATATATCTGTACACCTTTTTCTTCAAAAAGACAAGGTTGAATGAAATATTCTTGTATTTCCAATATATCAGAACATCCTTTTATCTATAGAATACAAGGTTGAATGAAATATTCTTGTATTTCAATAATAATGTACACCTTTTTCTTCAAAAAGACAAGGTTGAATGAAATATTCTTGTATTTCAATATATCTGTACACCTTTTTCTTCAAAAAGACAAGGTTGAATGAAATATTCTTGTATTTCAATAATATCTGTACACCTTTTTCTTCAAAAAGACAAGGTTGAATGAAATATTCTTGTATTTCAATATATCTGTACACCTTTTTCTTCAAAAAGACAAGGTTGAATGAAATATTCTTGTATTTCAATATATCTGTACACCTTTTTCTTCAAAAAGACAAGGTTGAATGAAATATTCTTGTATTTCAATAATAATGTACACCTTTTTCTTCAAAAAGACAAGGTTGAATGAAATATTCTTGTATTTCAATATATCTGTACACCTTTTTCTTCAAAAAGACAAGGTTGAATGAAATATTTTTGTATTTCAATATATCTGTACACCTTTTTCTTCAAAAAGACAAGGTTGAATGAAATATTCTTGTATTTCAATATATCTGTACACCTTTTTCTTCAAAAAGACAAGGTTGAATGAAATATTCTTGTATTTCAATATATCTGTACACCTTTTTCTTCAAAAAGACAAGGTTGAATGAAATATTCTTGTATTTCAATAATAATGTACTACTTTATTTGGGATAGTCAAGTTTTGAGTTGTGGAAGCCATAAAGCTAAACAATTTCCTCTTTCTTTGGTTGAAGGTTTCCTGAACTTCTTCCTGATATATCTTCTGATAACGCAGTATTTAACGACATTAGAAACTTTTGAAGCTTTGAAAATAAACTGTGCTGTCGCTAATTACGGAACACCCTTCAATTACCTTACCCCTTTTCATGTTTCTAGTCAAACTTAAACTTAGGATCAATTACACTTTCGAATCGTTAAATTTTTATTTTTTTTATTTTTTTTATTTTTTTATTTTTTTTTATTTTTTTTTTATTTATTTTTTTTTTTTTTTTTTATTTTTAGACAAATGAAGCTACTTTTTTTGTGAATTTCTTTAGTTTGAAAAAACGATGCTTAATTATATTTTTAATACATATGCTCAAGATAATGCTAAAATTTCTTAAACATAAGAAATATTTAAAGTCTGGTGAAACAGAATACTGCCGATGAAAACAGTCAATTGCATCCTCAAACTATTCAAAAATTTCTTTCCTATCTTTAAGAATATTTTAGTTATATGCTCCATCTAAAAGGAACATCTTTTCAGCCTCCTTTTTTTTTTTTATCTAATTCCATCCTGAACGATTCTTGCATCCCTTCTCCTACTCCTTTTCTCAGGTGTTCCATGTCTCTACCTATAATTAAAAATGATCGAGTGAAATCCTGAGATCTTAGGCTAGTAGCTCAGATAAAATTCCTTTCCGTGTTCTGAGGGAGTATCCGTCTAAGATGTTGCCTGTACTCGTTCTCTCTACTCTCGATGCATCACTCCTAATAGTTTTCCTCAATCTGGTAGCATGAATTTGTTGAGTTGATCCCAAACAGGGGTAGCCACTCTGTATCCACTATCGTCCTAAAATATTTGAAACTCCTCAACTCTCATTTTCTGGATCATCTAGTGTCTCGTTCTCTTCTCTCAGATCTTCAGTAACTTTCGACGATTGAGGTCAACTGGAGACATACTTTCCTATCTTCTGCCATTAGGGACTATTGGGAATCTTGAGTGGTGACGCTTGAAGATATCTGAAGCTTTTGACAGGGTATGACATAAGTCGCTTTTCCCTAAACTTCGTTCCATTCAGTTTCCTGTTTCCCTTTTCTTACTAATGTCTATTTTTTCTCAAATCATTTCATATCACATGTTGATGGAGTGACCTTTCCTCCTTTCCTATTAATTTTAGAGTTCCTCAGGGTTTTGTTCTATCTCCAACTTTATTCTTCCTTTTCATCAATGATCATCTTTTTTTTTTTTTTTTTTTTTTTTTTAAGTTCACATCTCACGGGCATTGCCCTATTCGAGGAGAGGAACTTTCTAGGTAGTATATACCTAGGATCCCGAAGTGGGATCGAACCGGCGCCCTCAAGCACGTGAGTCAATCACCCTACCGTTCGAGCCACGGTAGACTGCATTTTCAACTCTGTTAATTCTTATGCCCATTACTTAACTCTCCATTCTTCCACTAACTTCAAATTTGCATCTTCCTTTGCATCTAGAGTTTCCTTTTAACTTCGTCTTTCCTATTCTATTCTAGCTTATTTGAATGTGATTTCCCTGTGGAATTCGCCTCAAAATTGTGAAATTCAACTCGTAAAAAACTTTACTTCTTCATATCTCCCTCTCAACAACACCTTCCAACTCTCCAATAAACTTTAATGTCTCTCCCGTCTCACCTGTGAATGACATAAATATCGTTAGTCTAAACATAAAAATAAATTATCATGGAAATCCCATTTCACAATGATTGTTAAGGCGACTTCAATGAAACTCTGAGTTCTGTTCAGATTGTGGGAATTTTTTTCTTTCGAGCAGTTCTTCCACTTATATATGAGTCTTATCCACTCTTGTATGGAGTACAGCTTTCCCATTGGAGGGAGTTCCTGTTCCACCCTTCATTTGGCTAAAAGACTAATAAACTGCTACCTAATTTCAAACTCCTTTAACCAGGGTTGACAAGGGTAGTTTTTACCACCTTAGTTTTCCCAAGAAAAAAACCTTTGGAAAAAGGTTGTCTGTACTACTGAGAAAAACATAGGAAATAAAAAATAAATAAATAAATAAATCTTTAAGGCTTAATGCATAAGTTCATGATTATGAAGTTAATGCTAATTGCAGGCAGACAGAGGCAGCAGGTAGCCTATTAATAACCTATATTCTGCTGCATATACTATACTATGCTACTATTAGTCTATAGCTGAAAGATATTGACACAATTTTCTTTAAAAAAAATAAATAAATAAATGGAACATTACTGAATAAAAAAAGAACAAAAAAAACTTTATAAAATAAGGAAAATTATAACTCTTGGACTAACTAGTAACTACAGGCAACTGTTCAGTCTGTACTCTGTACAAGTCTGTCAACTTGTCAAGTCATATTATGATTTTATTCTTTAATCACTTAAATCTAATATTATCTTGATATAATAATAATATAGTTTTATTGCTTAATCAGCTAATATTCATTATCTAATTCAATGTAGCAGATTAGCAGTAAACTAAATACCCCCCGTGTAATAATAGTTCCCAATTTTGACAAGTAAAAGTTGCTTTAATTTTATCATTGAGATTTTTCCCTGTTTTCCAGGGTTTTCCCGGGAAAAAGGTTCAAAAGGTTTTTCCCAACCAACCCTGCTCTTGACCCTTTATCTCTTTGATATAACGTCAGCACACTATCTATTTTCAATTATGAACCGACCGGGGCCCCGGCCCCGGCCAAAAATCAAGGAAAACCGGGGTTGCCGGCCTGGGTTAAAATGGCAAATTATACTTAAATTTTTTTTTTTTTTAAATTTTCAGCTGATTCTGCTGAAACTTTCAGTTATATAGATTTTTTACCGGTAAGAAAAGTCCATTTCTAGCGTTTTTCCGAGTCTATTACGGTTGTTTTTTTTTTTTTTTTGTTGAAATTTTACCCTTTTTTAATTGAATGGCGGTGCCAAACCACTTTTTAGAATGAGCTGAAAATTGGACTATTTATTCAAAATTAAATGAGATACAAAAGTCTCTAATAGACTTTTGTTCCCAGAGTTATAGGAAAAATGTTATAAGCCAAAAACTGACCAACTATAGAAAAAAAAATTTTTTTTGAACTAAAAAAATCCACCTTTTCAGACAAAATTTTTTAAAAAAAAATACAACTATGACATTTCCTATTTTTGGTGTGTATAGAGGAGGGGTGGGGCTACAAATTCCTCTATGTACTTTATTCGATGACATTCGTTGGTTTTGAGATATAGCCTTCAAAAAGGTCCATTTTTGGCCAAATTTCAAAAATTCCCAAAGTTTGAGAGGCTATATCTCGCTTCAAACAAAGAGCATTTAAATATGCACTAAATAAATATTGTTGCCCTGCCCTCTTCTAAACAATATTCACAAATAAAAAAAAATAGTAGGTAGCGTTTTTTATAAATAATTTTTTCCTCCAGAAGGGTACGATTTTTGCAAATTTTTTTTTCAAGTGCTTATATAACTTTTTTCTAGACGTGATATCAAAAACCTATTCCCACCAATGCAAGAAATTGGGGCAAAGGTATTCAGCTAAATTTTCAGCTCATGTGGACCAGTGGTTTGATCCAGTTATTCATTTTTTTTTCAACTTTGGGTCCAAATAAGTTTCAAACCGTTATAGACTCAAAAAAATGCTCGAAATCAACTCAGAACTTCGTGAAAAAAATTCACATACTTTGAAAATTTCAGCTCAATCAGTCAAATAAATAAAAAAAAATTCAAACAAAATATAAGAAAATTAAGATTTTTTTTCTTTTCTGTTTCTTTTGACCGCTCCTTTTCTGCTAGTGAATGTTCATCTTTGTGTTTTGATTTTAGATACTCCAAAAAGATTTGGTTGAAATTTTTTTACTTGTAGCACCCGGAGGTTCTCTTCTAATTTTCTGACTGCAGATGTTACATTTAGCTATTTCGAGCCTATCCTGAAACATTGTAAAGTATTCAAATACTGCAGAAGCTGATCTTTTAGCCATATTGACTGAAAGTATAAACAATAATTTTTAAATAATGCAGCTAAATGATACAAGTTTGATACATGGCAATAAAATAACAATGATATGTATAAATACAGGTTAAATTGATAATTTTATATCTTACATTTTTTCAAACTTTACCTTAGGGTCTTACCTAAGTAA